>ML417081.1:574-30919 GCA_005239525.1 Nicotiana knightiana | reverse complement strand
ATATATATATATATATATATATATATATATATATATATATATATATGTTGTGAGTAGGTTGGGGAGCTATTCCGATCACAGCATATCCACCAGTAGAGGCTTGTAGACATGTCCTGTCAGTTAGTGCAGTATGTTGCTGGCAGACCTTTTGTGTATATTTTGTTGGTTTTCCAGCTGTAGTAGTTATGAAGTCCTTGTCGGCCCAGCTTTATATTAATATTTAGTCAGCGTTCGCAGTTGTCTTACAATGTGGCCCATGGCCAAAGTATGAAATTACATGTTTAGAGTTCCTTAGTCGCAGGTTGATACGCAAGGGTAGATGAAGCACCGGGTGCCGGTCTCGCCCCCATGTTCGGGGCATGGCAAAAGTTGTATCAGAGCAGTTCTATCCTAGGGAGTCTACAAGCCATGTCTAGTAGAGTCTTGTTTGTGGGTGTGTCGTGCACCGCACTTATAAGCAGGAGGCTGTATGGCATTTAGGACTGTCACTCTTGCTTCCTACTCTAGATCGTGTGGTAGAGCTCGGTTGTAAGAACTTCATTTCCTAAAACTCTATCTTATTCACATTACGATGATACCTAAATCCAAAAAGATGATTGGTAAGAGATATAGTTGTAGAAGAGTTGAGTCAAAGGAACTCAATTTTTGCTTCATGTTTATGATGGATAAATATGAGGTATTCATAAAATTATGTGTATACTAAGATGTGTAAGATTCTTGATAAGGATCCCTAAGGCAAGAATGCCTATCCACTCTTACGGTAAAAAGGAATAATGAGGGAGACACATGTTTCATCAAGTAAATGAAGCAAGGTGAAGAAGGGTATGAGGCACCCAGTTGATCAAGATTATCAGTATTACAGAATCTATAGTCGAGTGAAGGAAGAAATGAGAGGTGCCATGTGTTAGGAACAAAAGAGTATAGGCCATACAGTCATCTCCTCATTTCAAGAAATAAGTTTGTAACTCTAACGCGATTACAAAAAGGAAAAGTTAGACCCCAGAGTAATAGAACCATTATGGATAGGTGAACATGATACACTTAACATGAATCAGGGACTGAGTGATTGATAATAGTCGGTATCATGAGAATTTCATATTGCGTTCCAATGATAATAGAATGGACGACAAAAGAATAACCTTTAAAGGTCATTCAGGAAGACGCTTCCCTAAAGTAAGCAATGTGAGAAAAGTTAAGCTTAAGGGACTGTATGTGCCAGTAATACTAAGTGTGACTCCTGCGAGTAAGGAAATTTTTTATCCTTGGTACAGAAGGATTACTGCAAGGCGAGTAAGGGTCATCGATGATATGAAATGACGCCTAAGAGGAAGAGGTAAAACATATATATGTAGATTATTGTAGCTCCAACTCTTAGTACTTCCCTAAGGGGGGGGGGGGATATGGAGTGATGGGCCATGAAGTCAGAATTAAGTGGTTCCAATAATCATGGAATGGTTAAGGAAGAACAGGGTAAAAACGTAAAAGGAATGAGATTTCACTTATTCAGCTCCTACATATGTCCTACGATTCTAGAACATTAAGCAATCACGACGCCAAGGAAAATAAGTAAAGGTTCCTGCCTGGAATGCTATTGATAAGTAAGAACCCAGTACGAAAGGTAAGTTGGACAAAGAAAATAACCCAAGAAAGATTTTAGAGGATATTGATATGGGTATGGGCCAACGAGTAAACATAGTGAACCTCGACATGAGGAATTCAGTCTCGTAGATATGACTTCAGAACCCTTGAGAAATATTCAGATAGGAATTAGGGTGTTAAAGGTATCATATGAGTATTACGGAAATAAAAGAGAATGCCACTGGGAAGACAGTCAAAACTTCAGTTTAGAAGCAATCGCACGTACATAGGTGCACATAGGTATGTTACTACAGACATTTATAGGTGAGTAAGAACATCGAAAACTTCTTCGAGTATGCAATATAACAAGCTCGCAACATTACAAGAGTTAGAGGGTCCTCCCTAAGTACTACAATGAAACACTAGCTGAGGAAGTAAGGAGGAAGGCTTCAACCTAAGCCCAGTGACGCAAAGAGGAAGTGATCCTATAACAACAATCTCACATCAAGTTAAGTATGCATGCAACAAGTGGCAAAACGACCAAGAAAAGCAATCGCTTGCGGTTAAAGAAAGTTGAGAAGGAATAAAAAGAATTGTTCGATTAATGATCCAGAGTTAGTTATGTTATGAACACACTTAAGAGTTCGGAGTATTATCCATGCAGTATATATGTTGAAATTCACAAAGCCGTAGATGACTCCGGTATAAGTTAAAAGAAAGAATCCTAGGGCATAGACAAAGGATTGAATTGTTAGAAGATTGTATCATGGATATTCTGTAGTGCCCATGAAAGGGTAAAGTAATAACTAATACCAGGAGCCGCAAATCGGAACATAGCTTAAGCCTACATAAAGGCTGAAGAAGGAAGATGAAACTAAAGAGTTTAATCAACTAAGTAAATCAGGAAGTCTGATTTGTCACGCCCCAAAATCGAGGGATGAGACCGGCACCTAACTGGATGATTCCAATAAAGCGGACCTGGATTGCCTTTCCTACCCAACGCGTTACCCCGTGCACAATATAAAAATTTATAATGAATTTACAACAAAATTTCAAATTTTCTCTTTTAAAGCTTCAATCCGTTGATGATCCCAAAATTATACAAACTAAACACAATATTTCCATCACGGGACCACGATTCCGAATAATTACAACTACTACCCAAAATATAGATATATATAACCCACACACTGTCTACGGAGCCTCTAAGAGTACTAGGAGTTTTCATAGACTTGCTGGTAACAAGGCCCCGGCTATACCTTTTTCAACATAAGAAAAAGAGAATGATATGGTCCACACACGACCGCGAGAGGAAATGGGGCTCACCAAAACTGCTGAAGAGATGAAGAGGAGGTCCCACTATCGGCGGACCAAGGTACCTGCTATAGAACTAACTACATCCATATAAAAGATGTAGCGCCCCCGGGAAAAAGGACATTAGTACCATTGAATAGTACTAGCATATATAGACAAACTTTAATCTATGTAAAATCAAGCAATACACATATAAGAGGCAGTTAAAGAAACCCAAACAAATAACGCACAGGGATATAGAGAATCACAAATGAGGTTTTCACATTTCCTTATTTCAACTGTTCCCGTGTTGCGGCGTGCAACCTGATCCCACCTTACAATCATATTCCACCCTTATTTCTTCTGTTGCGACGTGCAACCCGATCCCATCTCACCATCACATTACACCCTTTATTACATCAGTTGTGGCATGCAACCCGATCCTACCGTACAGTTCTGTTGCGGCGTGCAACCCGGTCCCACCTTACAATTCTATTGTGGCGTGCTACACGATCCCACTGTACAATTACATTTTATAGCAATATCAACCAATCAATTCAATCACAAGGATTTTCGTCATCAAGAATATACATTCATAACAACCAAATAACCATGTGAATTCAAGGCCATAACAATCTTTACCAAATGGTGAGTCATATACGTCATACCATCAACATATAGTTCAATTAGATAAACCCATATTTCCTTTACATTATTTACTACACAACATTTAGCACTTAGCTACATTCAACAATTGGATTCATTATCATTTCCTTCACTTGGAAGCACGTCATCTCATATCGATAAATTCAACATTTAACGAGCTTTGCACATGATAGAATAAGCACAAAGAATCACCTTTTTACAATCTGATATAGCATGGTGGGATGGTTATCAACTAGGACAACCAGAGAACAAAATCTTACGCCTCAACACATTAGAACAATCGATTCACATATGCATAAGCTAGAAACCCATACCGAATGCTCGGACACCAACAAGGTGACTCTAGAAAGATTAAAGTTAGCCATACATACCTTGAAACAGAATTCCCCTTTAATTTTTTTTATCACAAATCACAGGCCCGTGTAGCACCGTCAATCTATTCCACAATGTGACATATTTCACTTAGAATTGGGAACCATAAACATAACTCGAACTCATTTAAGCATTTTATCGAATGCTATGTGACCCCTTAGATTACTAACCCCCTTTTTGTGAATAATTACCCAAACTCGTTTCCCTTTACTCGATTAGGGAGTTTAACTTACATGCATGCAAGGTATCTGCTTTTATCTCCAAGAATAAATTTATGTGTTCTACCTTTTTTTAACAAAATCTGAGAATTAAAAGGAAATGGGGTGGGGACTCACCTCTTAGAGTGAAGAAGATGACAATTACTCAAGAACTTCCGGGCCGGAGTGATAGTGAAGAATCAATTTTGGTTGAAGATGGAACCTTCTCTCTCAAGAACTCTCTCTTCCCTCTCTCTATTTTGTTCAGAAAATCATTAAAATGGAAGGGGGTAAGTTGTTTAATGAACTTGGGGTCGGGTATAAAAATTAGAATTTTACAAGTCCCGAAGCAGAAATGCGGTCAGGAATGCGATCGCATTCCTGCGATGCGGTCCGCATTCCTATCGCATAAATGGCCCTCAAATGGGCCAAAAAGAAACCGGACAACCCAGGTATGCGACCACTATGCAGTCCGCGTACCTGTTATGCGATCGCATAGTGTGTCACATAACTCCCTCCGCAAAAATCAAGGTGCAAAAATGCGACAACTATGTGGTCCACATTCGTGAATTGCGATTGCATTGTAGGACACATAGCTTTCCTCAGAATGAACAGCAAACTGTCCAAGTATGCAACCACTATGCGGTCCGCATACCTGATCTGCGATCGCATACTGAACCGCAAACCTGCGCAAATCAGGAAAATTATATCTTTTAAGTCCCGGGGTACTTTTCAATCAAAAAGGGTTTGTTTTAAGAATTTCTACAGTTATAACAACACGGGGACCTATTTGGGCATTATTTTTAGCCATAAAATTATACGGGTTTTTACATTCTCCCCCACTTAAAATTATTCGTCCTCGTATGAGGATCGAGGAATCACTAGAGTAGGAAAAATACAAAATAAACCAACCCCAAAATTTTCATTAACTCTGACGATTTCTGGAAATTTCGCCAGAGTTTCATTTGAATATAAACCTATCCACCTGTCAGAGAGCTCCCGAAACACATGTTTAACCAATTCCACACATTACTAGCCACTCCATCAACTCGCATATATTTGGGCTACCTCAACAAGTCGTATGCAATTCAATTACTTCAACATGCTATACCTATTTTAGTTAACACCACAAACTTGCATATCATTTAACTATCACATGAATTGCACATAATTTAGCTATTACAATGAGTTGCACATAATTAAGCTATTTCAATGAGTTGCACATAATTCAGCTATTTCAAGGAGTTGCACATAATCCAACTAATCACAACAACATATACATTTATGGCACAAAGTTTGAGAGGTCACAGTAGTAGTGTAATTAGGGAAGTGGAGTGTTATTGCACAAAATTTGACACCAATGTAATTGCTTAGAGATGACAACTTTCAAAACCACTACCGGACTTATTCAAATAAGTGGGGATATTTCTCTTTAATTTCATTTTCCGCTTCCCACGTGGCTTCTTCGACTTGTTGACTCCGCCATAATACCTTAACCGAAGTGACATCTTTGATCCTCAACCTATGAACTTTCCTATCAAGAATAGCAACCAGAATCTCCTCATATGACAACTTTTCATTAATTTCAATGGTCTCAACCGGCACGATGACAGATGGATCTCCAACGACCTTCTTCAGCATAGACACATGAAACACCGGGTGCACTAATGACATCTCAAGGGGAAATTCTAGCCTATACGCCACCTGCCCTATCCTTTGAGCAATCCTATATAGCCCGACATACCTTGGGCTCAATTTCCCTTTCTTCCCAAACCGCATCACTCCTTTCATGAGAGACACCTTAAAAAATACCCAATCATCTACTTGAAACTCCAAATCTCTTCGACGAACATCCGCATAGGATTTCTGATGACTCTGAGCACTCTTCATCCTCTCCTGAATGACTATAAATTTTTCCATAGCTTGGTGCACAAGATCCGGTCCTAGCAGTTCCGCCTCGCCAACCTCGAACCATTCAATCGGAGACCTACACCTCCTTCCGTCCAATGCCTCAAATGGGGCCATTTGAATACTAGCATGGAAACTGTTATTATAAGCACATTCTATAAGCAGCAAGTGATCATCCCAACTACCCTTTAAATATAATACACAAGCCCGTAACATATGTTCAAGAGTCTGAATGGTCCGCTCTGCCTGCCCATCAGCTTGTGGGGGGGGAATGCTGTTATGAGATTTACCTGCGTACCCAAACCTTGCTGAAATTTCTTCCAAAAGTTAGTTGTGAACTGGGCCCCTCGATTCGAGATAATAGATACTGGAGTGCCATGGAGCCTGACTATTTTTTTGATATATAACTGAGCGTACTGTTCTGCAGTATCGGTGTACGTGGCTGGCAAGAAATACACCGACTTCGTGAGCCGATCCACTATTACCCAAACATAGTCGATCCTACGTGTAGTGCGAGGTAACCCCACCACAAAGTCCGTATTGATCATTTCCCATTTCCACGTCGGTATTTCCATAAGTTGTGCCAACCCACTGGGCCTCGGATGCTCGGCTTTCACTTTCTGACAATTTGGACACCTAGTCACAAAGTCCACCACACCCCTTTTCATAAAATTCCACCAATAAATCTCCTTGAGATCATGATACATTTTCGTAGAACCTGGGTGTACGGTATACCTTGAATTGTTAGCCTCTGCCATAACTCGCTCCCGAAGACCATCGACATCCGGAACACATAGCCTCCCTTGGCACCGCAAAACAAAGTCATCATTGCCGAGTGAAAATGTTGTAGTCTTGTGATTAAGAATTGCTCCTCTCAACTGTGCCAAAGTTGGATCCCTGGATTGCTTTCCCTTGACTTTCGCTACAAGCGAAGACTCCGCTCTGTTACGCACCACGACATTTCCTTCATCTGAGGCCGAAAGACATACTCCCATACTGGCCAACTGATTAACCTCCCGAGCCAAAAGCCTCTGACCTGCTTCCAAATGAGCCAAGCTACCTATGGATTTCCAACTAAGAGCATCGGCTACCACATTCGCCTTTCCTGGATTGTACAAAATATTCATATCATAATCCTTGTGCAATTCTAACCACCTCCGGTGCCTTAAGTTCAACTCCTTCTGTTTGAATAAATACTAAAGACTCTTGTGGTCTGTGAAAACGTCCACATGGACCCCATAAAGATAATGCCGCCAGATCTTTAATGTAAATACAACCACCGCGAGCTCCAAATCATGTGTCGGTTAATTCTTCTCGTGATTCTTGAGTTTCCTAGAAGCATACGCTATTACATTACCACATTGCATCAATACACACCCCAAACCAACCCTTGAAGAATCAAAATACACCACAAACCCTTTTGTACCTTCTAGCAAGGTCAACATTGGCGCCGAAGTCAATCTTGATTTCAATTCTTGAATACTTTTTTCGCAATATCTCTATCGGGGTCGTTGGCCTAGGCCAATATTTTACCGTGGAAATCTTTTGGGGGTCAACCCGAATCCCTTCCCTGGAAACAACATGGCCCAAAAGGTGACTGATTGTAGCAAAAATTCACATTTTGAAAACTTTGCATACAACTGGTGCTGATGAAGAGTCTGCAGAACTGCTCTGAGGTGAGTAGCATGATCTTCCTGACTTCGCGAATTAACAAGGATATCGTCAATGAACACAATCACAAAGCAGTCAAGAAACAGTTTGATAACTTGATTAATAAGATCCATAAAAGTTGATGGGGCGTTGGTTAGCCCAAAAGACATTACCAGAAATTCAAAGTGCCCATATCGAGTCCTGAAGGCATTCTTAAGAATATCCTGCTCCTTGATCTTTAACTGGTGATACCCGGACCGCAAGTCAATCTTTGAGAAGAGCTTAGCACCTTGCAACTGGTCGAACAAATCCTCTATCCGAGGCAATGGGTATATGTTTTTTATGGCGACCTTGTTGAGCTGCTGATAATCAATACATATCTGAAGCGAACCGGTGTGCCCCAAGGCGACACACTTGGCCGTATGAAACCCTTTTCTAATAGATCTTTCAATTGCTCTTTTAACTCTCTCAATTCTGCTGGTGCCATTCCGTAAGGTGGAATACATATTGGCTGCATATCTTGAAATACATCAATCCCGAAATCGATCTCTCTATCTAGTGGAATCCCAGGAAGTTCGTTCAGAAATACTTCAAAAAAATTCATTCACAACAGGCACTGACTCTGGAGCAGGCACCTCCGAAGTGGTGTCCGCAACCCGGACCAGATGGTAGATGCACCCTTTTATGATCATCTTTGTGGCCTCAAGGTAGGAAATAAGCCTACCTCTTGGCACAACATTATTCCCCTCCCACTCGATAACTGGTTCATTAGGAAACTCGAGCCTCATAATTATGGTTCGGCAGTCGAGTTTAGTAAAGCACGAATAGAGCCAATCCATCCCCATAATTACATCAAAATCTACCATTACTAACTCAATGAGATCTATCGTGGTATCCCGACCATGCACCGTGACAACACAACTCCAATGGACTCGAACGGCCGTAATAGAATCACCAACTGGAGTCGACACAGAGAACGACTCGTGAAGCTGTTCGGGTTCTATCCCAAAACTTGAAGAAATAAATGGAGTAACATAGGACAAAGAATACTTGTGATCAATAAGAGCATAAAAATCATGTGACTGAACAATTAGAATACCAATGGAAACATCTGGAGAAGTCTCCGCACTCCGGAGACCACTCAAAGCATAGAACCGATTGGGTCCCCTTGACCCCGTGCTCCACCCCTAGCCGCACCGCGCCCTACTGGAGCTGGAGGGCTGCAGACTGAAAGGTGTATTGAAGATGTAGCGACTGAAGGTCTAAATGGCTGGGAAGTGACCCTACACGTGCCCTGACGGAGTGCACGACAGTCTCACAAAACATGGCCTCTCACTCCACACTATAGCATACCGGTATGTCCAAGTAACAGGAGCTCAGAATGAAACCTCCCACACTTAGGGCATGGGGCCCTCCGCTGCTGCTGCAACCTCCCACCTGGACGATCTGAATAATGGAACCTCCTGCTGTCTGAACCTGGTCTAACGCAACCTCCTTGCTGATAAATGTGCCCTGGTGACGGGGCACTGGCTGAGGAATGAGCATAGGACTGAGATGGACCTTATGACCCTCTCCCAAGGGCTGATCTCCCTCCTCTAACTGAACTTCCAGGGTTTCCCGCTGACAGGGCCCTACTACTACTCTCCCTCTCCATTTTTATATTTAATTTTCGAGCCTTCGTAGCCTGGGCAAATCCCACAATTATTCCATAGTTCATATCTGAATGCAGAGCAGCTGTAGCAACTTCATTAATAACCAAGGGACCAAGGCCCTGAACAAACCGACGAACTCTAGTCTCCATAGTAGACACCATGTGAACAACATATTTGGACAAGCGCACGAACTCCATATGATACTCCCACACACTTATGTTACCCTTGTTAAGGGCCTCAAACTCTATAGCATGGGCTTCCATAATCTCGGCAGTCAAGAAATAATCCATAAAGGCATCCACAAACTTCTCCCACATTGACGGAGGGCTCCCATCTCCATGGGAACTCTCCCACATTACAAACCACGAATATGCCGCTCCCTTCAGAGGATAGGAAGCCAACTCAACCCCCTATATCTAAGTAGCCCTCATAACTTGGAGGGTCTTGCACATCTCATCAATGAACTCTTGAGGATCAGCCTCTGAGTCAGTACTTGTGAATTCTGGAGGGGCTAACCGCGGAAACTAGTTGACCCTGGAACCTGAAAAATTCCCTTGCTCGCTAGAGGATGCAGGGGCATCATGTGATCTTTGGCCCTGGGAGGCCACTAGCTGAGTCAACATTTGAATAGCTCCCCTGAGGTCCCCATCGGAAATACCGTGATCGGAAGATGGGACTGAGGAAAAATCAGGAACATCAGCGGGAGGGACTGTAGCACCCTCCCGCTCGCTAGAGGATGCAGGGGCATCATGTGATCTTTGGTCCTGGGAGGCCACTAGCTGAGTCAACATTTGAATAGCTCCCCTGAGGTCCCCATCGGAAATACCGTGATCGGAAGATGGGACTGAGGAAAAATCAGGAACATCAGTGGGAGGGACTGTAGCACCCTCCGCTAGAGCAGGAATAGCAATAGCCTGGCCTGGGATGGAAGAGTCAGGCAGATTCAGGGTCGGGGAATCATTCTCACCCGCACCATAAGATAAGGAATTTACGACTACTCCTTGGGTGGCATTGGCCGCTGGTCCGAGTCGTGCTCTCTTCTTGGGTGCCATTTACTGAAAATTGGAACAATGCACGAGTTAGAGATAGGCAACCTCACCTTCCACCACATTGCACGATACATAATAACAATAAAGGGTATTTTTCCTAAATGTTCATGCAGCCCCCTAATTATTGATGTGGTCGACAACACACCGATAAGAAGGGCTCTACTAGATACCGCTTCGAGACATCCTAGGACACTTTTAAAACCTGAGGCTCTGATACCAAGTTTTCACGTGCCAACACCGAGGGACGAGACTGGCACCTAACCAGATGATTCTGGTCAAGAGAACCTGGATTGCCTTTCCTACCCAACGCATTACCCCGTGCACAATGTACAAATTTATAATGAATTTATAATAAAATTTTCATTTTCCTCTTTTAAAGCTTCAATCCTTTAATGATCCCAAGATTATACAAACTAAACACAAGATTTCCATCATAGGACTACGATTCCGAACAATTACAACTACTACCCAAAGTATATATATACAATCCACACAACGTCTACGGAGCCTCTAAGAGTACTAGGAGTTTAAATAGACTTGCCGGTAACAAGGCCCCGACTATACCTTTTTCAACATAAGCAAAAGAGAATGATATGGTCCACACATGGCTCCGAGAGGAAATGGGGCTCACCAGAACTGCTGAAGAGATGAAGAGGAGGCACCAGTAACGGCGGACTGAGCTACTTGCTATAGAACCACATACATCAATATAAAAGATGTAGCGCCCTCGGCAAAAGGGACGTTAGCACCATTGAATAGAACTAACATGTATAGACAAACTTTACTCTATGTAAAATCAAGAAATACACATATAATAGGCAGTTAAAGAAACCAAAACAAATATTGCACAAGGATACATAGAATCACAAATGAGGTTTTCACATTTTCTTATTTCAACCCGATCCAACCTTACAATCATATTTCACCCTTATTTTTTCTTTTGCGGCGTGCAACCCGATCAAATATCACAATCACATTACACCCTTATTACTTTTGTTGTGACGTGCAACCCGATCCCACCGTGCATTTCTGTTGCGGTGCACAACTCGATCCCACCTTACAGTTCTGTTGCGGCGTGCATCCCGATCCCACCGTACAATTACATTTGATAGCAACATCAACCAATCAATTCAATCACAAGGATTTTCATCATCAAGAATATATATTCGTAACAACTAAATAACCATGTGAAGTCAAGAGCATAGCAATATTTACCAAACGGTGAGTCATATACGGCATACCATCAACATATAGTTCAATTAGATAAATCCACATTTCCTTTCCATTATTTACTACAAAACATTTAGCACTTAGGTACATTCAACAATTGGATTAGTTATCATTTCTTTCGTTTGGTAGCACGTCCTCTCATACCAATGTATTCGACATTTAACGAGCTTTGCACATGATAGAATAAGCACAAATAATCACCTTTTCACAATCTCATATAGCATGGTGGCATGGTAATCAACTAGGACAATCAGAGAACAAAATCTTACGCCTCAACACATTAGAACAATTGATTCACATATGCATAAGCCTGAAACCCATACCGAATGCTCGGACACCAGCAAGGTGACTCTACGAAGATTAAAGTTAGCCATACATACCTTGAATCCAAATTCCCCTTTACTTTTTTTTATCACAAATCACCGGACCGTCTAGCACCGTCAATCTATTCCACAATGTGACATATTTACTTAGAATTAGGAACCATAAAAATAACTCGAACTCATTTAGGCATTTTATCGAATGCTATGTGACCCCTTAGATTACTAACCCCCTTTTTGTGAATAATTAACCAAACTCGTTTCCCTTTACAAGATTAGGGAGTTTAACTTACATGCATGCAAGGTATCAGCTTTTATCTCCAAGAATCAATTTATGTGTCCTACCCTTTTTAGCCAAAACCTGAGAATTGAAAGGAAATAGGGTGGGGACTCAACTCTTAGAGTGAGGAAGATGACAATTACTTAATAACTTCCGGGCCCGAGTAAATAGTGAAGAATCAATTTTGGGTGAAGATGGAACCTTCTCTCTCAAGAACTCTCTTTTCCCTCTCTGTATTTTGTTCAGAAAATCATTAAAATGGAAGGGGGTAAGTGGTTTAATGAACTGGGGACGGGTATAAAAATTAGAATTTTACAAGTTGCGAAGCAGAAATGCGGGCAGGAATGCGATCGCATTCCTGCTATGCGGTCCGCATTCCTGTCGCATAAATGGCCCTCAAATGGGCCAAAATGAAACCGGACTGCCCGGGTATGCCACCACTATGAAATCCACATACCTGTTGTGCGATCACATAGTGCGTCGCATAACTCCCTCCGAAAATATCAAGGTGCAAGAACGCGACAACTATGGGGCGCGTATTCATGAAATGCGATCGCATTCTAGGCCGCATAGATGTCCTCAAAATGGATAGCAAACTGTCCAAGTATGCGACCACTATGCGGTCTGCATACCAGATCTGCGATCGCATAGTGGACTGCAGACCTGCGCAAATCTGGAAAATTATATCTTTTAAGTCAAGGGGTACTTTTTACTCAAAAGGGTCCGTTTTAAGAATTTCTACAGTTATAACAATACGGGGACCTATTTGGGCTTTATTTTTAGACATGAAATTTTACGGGTCTTTACATGATTATTGGACCCGGAAAATTATCGAAATCGTGATTGAGAACGTAGCAGAATTACTCTTAATATTAGAGGTACGAGAGAGATAGTAAAGCAACCATATTATATAACGAATCTACAATAAAGCTAGTTAGAAAAGTACCAGCCTCATAAGAAGTAAGTGCGAAGCTCCCACCAGATTGTGTATGCACCAGAGGTGCAAGTATTATAATAGAGCTTCAAGTTATGGACGTGAATTACACCTAGATCGAAGGGAGGTCATGGTAAAGATAAAAGATACAATGCGAGATTTTAAGGTAAGTAAGGTAAAAGTAAACAACGTACGATATACTCAAAGGCAGAAAATCGTGAAAAGTCCATACTTCGGATAAAAGGCTAGAAGCATGGGGATTCAGTATCCAGGAATAATAGTGTCATCGTCAGTAACATATCTTCCAGCCTATGGTCTAGGTATCGAAAAGCCTGACTAAGAGAGTAAAGAAGAGCTGGAGACGGTGTGATGTCTCTCTAGATGTTCTAAAATGACATAAGGAAATCTATGATGCATGCAAGTTGAAATGTTGCAAGTAATATAAATAGATATGTGTAGGTTGCAAGATATTATATGGTGAAGTGACAAGGTTCTAGAAGACAGAAGAAAGGATAAGATCGGGCGAGTGAGAAGATAACGAAAATGGATAAGTTCTCAGGATTAAACCCATGAAAACAAGAGATCTAATGGTGTCTCTAAGTTAGAAAGCTCAGTATAGCTGAATGAACTCAAAGGAGTGCAAGACTAATATCACCTGGAAGAGATAAGGGTATAATTTTGGTAGATAAAGAATGGCATTTGGGCCTTCGATTGAGCATGGACGGCACAGGAATTTGGATACCCCCCATAAGGTGAATCACGTTGGGATACTGTGAAATACGATTATTAAAATTACTCCAGATGTTCCCTATTGAAATGTAAGCCCTAGTGGCAATACATTACGTAAGAAATTTCAAGTTATCAATGGATGATTGTATATCACCATTGAGGTGAATCAACAATGGATGGGTAAAGGTTGCAAAGTACGAGATGAGATTGGGCCGTCAGTCTTAAGATGGACAGTAATGAAGAAGCGTTAAAGGACTTAGCTTTATGCGTATAGGATAATCAACAAGAGTAACCTGGAGTTCGGCAGCAGAGCTCAATAATGATAAATCAATTTAAGAATTATGGTATTGTATGGCCACGTAGATGTAGGAAAGCTAATGATGCCCAGAGGGACAAATTGACATAATTTTATATATGTTCACAAAGTGAAGCCTAGAGATTGACTAAAATCTTGAGGAAAGAGAAGAGAAGAGTCGCATAGGCGCACATACAAAGTTAGATTCGTAAAGGCTGCATGATAGAAGGTAGCAACAGTTACGAGATTAGAAGGATTCCAACTACAAGTTGTGGTGTGAGAAAGAGGCTTAAAAGGGGGAATGCCATGGATTTTTGTATTCATTCACAGAACAGTCGCCTAGATAGCAAGAGGAATACTAATGTAATCGCAAGTACTATTGGTTATGAGAATGATAAGTGCATCAGTAAACATTTGAGGACGTATATCCAAAGGGGGGAATGATGTTACACCCCATGTTTTCGTACGTGAAAGTACGCCATAAGTAAACTGATGAAAGCTCAGAAATAAGATATTACATCCCGCATTTTTGGTACGTTAAAGTTTTGTCATAAGTTAATCGACGTAAGCTCGGAAATGAGATTATTTTTTTGAATTATAAGTATTATGCTATTTCAGACAAAGGATAAGTGAATTCATGAAGGTGAGAGGGCAAGCAAATCAAAGAAAACGCGTTTTGTCGAAGTTTGTCAGCTTGGGATAAAATAAGCTCCGAGCTATAATACCCGGTATTTATAGACTAGTACCATACACAGTACCACATGGACATGATAGTGAGGTGTATAAAGTGTGTTAAAAGTGAATAGTATTTTAAGTAAGTTGAGATAATTCTTAATTATGCGGGTAATTGGTTAATTACCGGGTAACGGGTCATTCTAATCACCTAATAATTGGATAAAGTTTTATGATTCCCCACCCTCAAAACGTGGCAGCAAGCCACTTCTTGAAAACATGAATATTACTTATTTTTGAGTAGTTGGCAAGTAATATGTCAAGAATAAAGACACCTCACTTTCTCATAATTAAAATGCAAAGACTTGTAAGTAGTGTACAAAAACCATTCATTATTATTATTTTGAATACAAGGACTACAATCAGATGAGAGATTTGGCTCCATACCAACGGAAGTTCTAACCAAATTCCTAGAATGTTCGTACAACCAGAACGTTAGAGATTTCATACAAGTTTTCAAACAAAATTCTTGCGACACAATTGATTTTAAAATGAATTAATAGAAACTCAGCAACGTAAAATTTTATGGTTCTAAAGGAGTACGGTGTAACTTTTTCCAAGAATATCATACGGAGTATTACCTACTCCAGGTATGTTAAGGCTAAGCCCTTCCTTCATTTTACATGATCTCGTAATTACACGAGATTGATAACGAGACATAAAGAAAATTTTATATCCCGGAATTTACGTATATTTTCCTAGTCTTGTAAGTTACAATATTCTCCTTATCAAGACTTCATATTCAATTGAGTATTTTCATTTTCTTGTCAAGAGAATAGAGAGTCTATATATACAATATTACAGTATTTTCATTACCATCGAGCTATAATCGATGGGCAGGCCCCTATTCGGCAACCTCTGATTAGATGGCAAATTATATACCGAGCCTACTGTGGCCGAGCGCCTATGAGAGAGCCCAATTGGTCGAGATACAAAGACTAGTATGGTTGAGCGCCAATGAGTGAACATACTACGACAGAGCAGTTATATATACATAGCGAGCCTTATAGGGCCGGACACCTATTTTACATACTACAGTGAGAGAGTTGAGTCAGTATCAGCAGGTAAGCATATCTTCAGATTATCTTTGACTTCCAGTTTCTTTAACTTATTATATTATCAGTTTAGTTTCAACTTTCAGTATATTGCCTTACATACTCGGTACATTATTTCGTTCTGACGTCCCTTTTATGGGGGTGCTGCATTTCGTGCGTGCATGTTCAGTCAGAAAGACAGGTAGACCTCCTCATTAAGTGATGCCCGAGTTCAGCCTTGATCGGTAAGCTCCATGCCTTTCGGAGTTGTCGGGTCTAGAGCTTTATGTACATCTTGTGTGTGTGTGTGTGTGTGTATATATATATATATATATGTGTATATATATGTTATGAGTAGGTCGGGGAGCTATTCCAACTACTATATATCCACCAGTAGAGGCTTGCAGACATATCCTATCAGTTATTGCAGTATGTTGGGCTGGTAGGCCTTTTATGCATATTTTGTTGGTTTTCCAGTTGTAGTAGGTATGACGGCCTTATTGGCTCAACTTTAAATTGATATTTAGTCAGCATTTTCAGTTGTCTTGCAATGTGGCCCATGGACAAAGTATGACATTACATGTTCATATTTCCTTAATCGCAAGTTGGTACGCAAGGATAGATGAGGCACCGGGTGCCGGTCTTGCCTCCACGTTCGAGGCGTGACATGAGGGTTTTGGGGTGGAGTTACCATCGCATAACTTATTTTGCGGTCGTATATGTATTTTGAGATGGATTAGTACCTGGGTGGTGTGCAACATATGTGCGACCCACTCTGCGGTCGCAAAATAATTTTGCGGGAGGAAGAATTTGAAGTTTCTCCGCTTTTTTAAGACCCAATTTTAATGGTGTTCTGCTTTTGTCTGCAACCAATACACTGTTAGAAAACTCTTTATACGTCCACATATGTTTCCTCAAAACAACAACTAAAGCTCAGTTTTCTTTCCTTCATTTTCCCTCTGTCTTTGTATCCTATTTCTTTGTATTTTGAGTAATATGCATTCTAACCACACACGTCAAGCTGCTCAACACTTTCAAATAAACCTATCAAAATAAAAATCTAACAAATAAATATTACCAACACATGGGTTGTCTCCCAACAAGTGCTTGATTTAACATCACAACACGATGATGCTTCCCCCACTTTGGCTAATCAGTGGTGGGGATTGGTACATGACTATCCTTGAGTTCGAATTGTTCTACTAGTTTCCTTTCTCCAATGGTTTCGAGGTAATGCTTCACCCTTTGGCCATTTACTTTGAAAGTTCGAGTCCCGTCCTCAGATTCTAATTCAATAGCGCCATAGGAAGACACACTCACAATTTGAACGGGCCAGACCATTTGGATTTGAGTTTGCCTGGAAAGAACTTCAACCTTGAGTTGAAGAGCAAGACCAAGTCACCAAATTTGAATTCCCGCTTCAAAATCTTCTTGTAATGAACAAACTTCAATATTTTTTATGCATTCTCATAGGCATGGAAACAGAACTCTTCCATCTCGTTGATTTGTGTGTTCCTTAGATTAGAAGCTTCGGCCCAGTCAAGATTTAACTTCTTCAATGCCCACATGGCTTTGTGTTCAAGCTCCACTGGAAAGTGACGATCCTTACGTAAAACCAAAAATTAAGGTGAGGTGCCAATGGGTGTCTTAATGCCATTGGATAAGCCCATAGTGCATCATCTAGCTTCTTTGACAAGTCAGTCATGTTTGCATTAACAGCTTTTGCTACAATGTTCTTTATCTCTCGGTTGGAGACTTCAACTTGACCGCTTGATTGAGGATTATAAGGTGTGGCCACCTTGTGCTTAACACTATATTTTTTGAGCAACTTGGCAAAATCATTGTTGCAAAAGTGAGAACCACCATCACTAAGGATGGCCCTTGGGATTCCAAACCCAGTAAATATGTTCTTCTTCAAGAAGGGGGTTACACTCCTTGCCTCATTTTTTTGGCAAGGCAATTTCCTTGACCCATTTGGGGACATAATCACTGCCACCAAGATACATGTCATGCCGTAAGAGCGTACAAAGGGACCCATGAAATCTATCCCCACACATCAAAGATCTCGACCTCCACCACAAATTTCATAGGCATCTCATGCCTTCTAAAAATTGACCCCTGTATTTGACATTGATCACATGCCTTGACCATTTGGTTTGCATCTTGGTATATCTTTGGCGAATCTCTAGGCATGTTTGACCTATCTTGAGAATAGAACACAAGTTTTGGAGCGAGGTTTCTTGCCCATACAATTGAGTCTTGAAGATTTGAAGCTTTTGGTGTAGAATTTCTTATCCATTTATGTTCATTTCTTCATTTCCTTGCTTTGTATTGAAAATGTTTTCCAACAATTGAATCTTGTTTATGGGAATATTCATATTTAAAGTGTTGATTACATATCTTGTTGTGCTTATTTATTGAACGATTTTTATTTTTATTGAAGTGAGTTATTGTTTCATGGAACTGTGACAATAAGTTTATCATGGAACGAGACTTATTATCATGGGGATGCAGTGGTAGGGACACCTTAAATCAAGTGTCATGTGATGCCATTTTGCATAATTTTTCTTGCATGTGTGTAAATAATATTTTTCCAAACAAAAATAATGCAATAGACCGTCACTGCTTGAATAATAATGTAAAGGAGACATTTTTGAGGTAGGAATTAGAGCCTTAGAACTGCACCGCCCTAAGCCCAAACCTGTGTACAATTGGAGTGGACATACTCCGCAGACCCGCCTTTGCAGTTGCAGATGGCCACTCACAGATACGACCCTAGTGAAGGTTGGCTAGTTTTCAGATGCACTGTTCTACTCACATATGCGACTCTGCTGAAGCAAAAATTCTCACGCAGGTGCGAGATCATTGGGAGAAGTTTTGCACTTGTTCAACCATTTTTCCTCAATTCCACGTTTGATCTCAATTCTCTTCAAGACTCATTATACCTGAAAATCTAGCAATACTGTAATGACCCGGCTGGTTGTTCCATGATATTAAGCCCGTTCCCCCCATTTATTATTTATCATATACTTTTTAGCCTGTTTATGGTGTGTTGGGTCAGTTTTTTTGGGTTCGGAGTGGTCATGGTGAGAATTGAGGCACTTAGTCGCTTAAAGTAGCATAATAGTTGAAAAAGTCAACTAGAAGTTGACTTATTGGTAAACGACCTCAGAATATGGATTTTAAGGCTCGGATAGCTTCTTTAGGTGATTTGAGAGTTAGGAGTGTGTTCGGAATGAAGTTTTGATGTCCGGTGTAGAATTAGGCTTGAATTGGCGAAAGTTAGTTTTTGGCGATTTTTGGTCGGTAGTGGAAAATAGGCTATCGGGATCGGAATGGAATTCCGAAAGTTGGAACAGGTCCAAAATGTTATTTTGGATATGTGTGCAAAATTTTAGGTCAATCGGATGTGTTTTGGTTGGTTTCGGCATCATTGGCAAAATTTGGAAGTTTAAAAGTTCATAGGTTTGTATTTGATGTAATTTTGGTGTTTTTGTGTTGTTTTTGGTGTTTCGAAGGCTCGAATAAGTTTGAATGATGCTATGGGGTGTGTTGGTATGTTTGGTTGAGGTCCCGAGGGCCTCGGGTGTGTTTTGACAGGTTAACGGATCAAGTTTGGATGTTGGAAGTAGCAAATTCTGCTGGTGTTCTATTCTGGTGTCCTTCTATGAGAGGGTAAGAATGGGATCGCATAGGCTTGTTGGGTGCAGCATGGGTTTTATGCAGTGCGATCGCGTGGGTGGAGGCCGCGATCACATAGAGTGGGTTCTGTGTGCAGTGCGATCACGTGGGTGGAGGCCGCGATCACATAGAGTGGGTTCTGTGTGCAGTGCGATCGCGTGGGTAGGGTCCGCGATCGCGTAGGGTGTTCTGAGGCGCGTGAGGTTGTTGGGTGTTTGTGCTATGCGAACGCATGTGTTTTTATGTGAACGCATTGCAATGTCTGATCTGTGCATCACGAACACATCGCTAGGAATGCACTCGCACCGAGGAAAATAAATGGCTGGGCAGAATGTTTTAAAGGCCATTTGTGCCAGATTAGCTCATTTCTTTCCTCCATTTTTGAACGAGTTGAGAGTTATTTGAGAGGAATTTGAAAGGTAAATCAAGGGAATCACTTGGAGGTAATGTTTTCAACTTTCTAACTCATTTATATGTTGTTTTCAAAGTAATTAAATCAGAAAAATTGTTGGAATTAAACCCAAATTTGGGGAAGAAGGTGCATGGAAATTGGGATTTTCTTGTGAGGATTTGAGTGGGCAATTGTGGTCTGATTTTAGTGTTTTTGGTATGTATAGAATCGTGGGAGGACGAGGACTCTAGTAATATAAATTTTATCAAATTCCGAGATATTGGCTCGGGGTTCGAATTTGGCCGAATTTCGAGATTTTTGTATAAGTTGATAGTTTTTGATTGGGTTGTGTTCCTTTAGCATATATTGATGATTTTAAACTGGTTTTGTTTAGATTCGGAGCAATCCCTAGACAATTTGAGGGGCAAGAGCACCGCAGATTAGTGTTGTGGCCCGGTGGAGGTAAGTAATGGTTATAAATCTTTTCATGAGGGTATGAAACCCCGGACTCCATATTTTTCACTGTTTTTAGAATGGCGCACATATCGGATGACGAGTATGTGGCGCACACTAATTTTTGGATTGGACGTGGTCCTCTCCACGGCAACTATTGAGTTGCTTATTTACTCTAAATCATATGTTAAACTGCGTTCTAAAGACTATTGCTATATTTGGGCTATAAGCCATGTTTGGGGCCTCGTGCCGACTTGTTCAGACCCCTTGGGGGCTTTTTACTGCTATTTCCTCATTATTTATTGAAGATTTACACTCAGTCGCATTGTGCTTACTGTTTTTGAAACTCATCCCGGTTTGCATTATTTTAAGATATAAAATGATGTTTTGGGTTGAGTACCCCGTTTTACTGATACGACCGAGGGGTTTTTGAGAGGTTCTGACTGAGTGAGGCCAAGGGCCTGATTGTGAGGATATGATACACCACGAGGTGGCTTTATATTATCACTTGGACTGAAGGAGCCCCTCCGGAGTATGTAAACACCCCTAGTGAGCGCAAGTACCTACTGAGTGCTGAGTGCCGAGTGATGAGTGATTGGGAGGCATGAGTGGCAGTGAGGTTTCCGAAGGACTGATACTAAGTCGCTGTGAGGTGGTGAGTTATTTTCTGCCCGAGGGGCAATTTATGATTTGTGTTTTTGCCCAAGGGGCCACTTATGATTTATTTCATTTTTTTACTAAAACATTCGGCTTGAAATTGTTGAAAAACACATATTCAAAGGATTTTTCTGAAGTTTGTTTTAAGGAATGATGATTTCATATATCTATGTATATACTGCTGGAAAGAAAGGCTGTGCATATTGTGAATTGATGATATTGATTTTTATGTGTTTCTTGCCGCTTAGACTTGATTTATTTTCATTACTACTGAGTTGGCGTACTCACATTACTCTCTGCACCCCTGTGTGCAGATACCGAGTATTAGCTATCTATTCCGTGCGGAGCCAGAGTTTGGGATATAAAGGTAGTTGTTCAGCATCCGCAACATCTCTATTTTCCCTTCTTTTGTTTTATCTATCTATTCGTTTGGAGGCTTTGCATTATAATAATATACCTTTTGGCATATTTTTCTTAGATTCTCATGACATGTTGGCTCTGGGTTTTGGGGTTGGTTTTACTGTTTAATTGTTTATTTTTCCTAATGGATTTAGTAAATTCTATATACTTTATGAAATGCTTGCAATTGGTTGGGATTTGGGAATGAAACTGTAAATATGTGATTATTGCTTAGCCTAGTTCCATGATAGGCGCCGTCACGGCCGATTTAGGATTTGAGGTCGTTACAAGTTGGTATCTGAGACTAGGTTACATAGGACTCAACAGTCATTAGCAGGTTTAGTAGAGTCTTGTAGATCGGTACGGAGACGTCTGTACTTATCTTCGAGAGGCTGTAGAACCCTTGAGAAAAATGTCATTTTCTTGAATTCTGTCGTGCCATTATTGTTGATTCCGTAAATCTAAACTTCTGTTGTTTCCTTCTCTCACATATGGTGAGGACTCGCGCTACTGAGCAGGATGATCAGCCACCAGCTAGACCAGTGAGAAGTCAAGGCCGTGATAGAGGTAGGGGGCCAGCCCGTGTAGCAGCCAGGGCAGTGCCAATTGATCCCCCTACTATTTAGGGTCAGATTCCCGCCACGGATAATCCAATAGGGCAGGCTCAGCCACTGACAATGCCTATTGTTATTCAGGTCATTAGGAGACCTTGGCCCAGATCTTGACGGTGTGTACCACCCTAGATCAGGCCGTTGCCACTACTTCTCAGGCCGGGGGAGGCAGTCAGACTCCAGTTTCTCGGACACCTGAGTAGGGTACTCAGGGCCATCAGATACCGGGGGCGGTTCCAGCCCAACTAGTTGCTCCATTTCGGGACTTCGTGGTTCCGGCTATGCTAGAGGACGAGTAGCATAAACTGGAGAGATTTAGCAGATTACAGCCTCTGACATTCAATGGTGCTGACGGCGAGGATGCCCATGGATTTCTAGATAAGTGCCAGAGGATGCTGCGTACTGCTGGGATTTTGGAGACAAGTGAGGTCTCATTTTCTACATTTCAGTTTTCTGGGGCTACTTTCACTTGGTGGGAGTCTTTTGAGAGGCGTAGGACTGTTGGTTCAGCACCCCTCACCTGGTAGTAGTTCTCCACTATCTTCTTGAAGAATTATGTACCTCATGCTCAAAGGGAGGAGCAGCGCATGGTTTTTGAACAGCTGCGTCAGGAAGAGCTATCAGTGATGCAATATGAAATGCGATTTTCGGAGTTGGCTCGTCATGCTACCGATTTGGTCCCTACTGATAGGGAGAGGGTTAGGAGGTTTATGGATGGCCTCACTTATCAGCTCGGCATATTTATGACTCGGGAGAGAGTATCAGATACTTCATTCGAGCAGTTTGTTGACATTGCTCGAGATATTGAGTCGGTTCGTCGCCAAGAGCGAGAGGAGAGGGAAGCCAAGAGGTCTCGTGGATCGGTCAGTTCTGGTGGTACTCACTATAGGGGGAAGTTGCAGCATGGTCGAGGCCGATCATTCAGGCCTCCTCAGTTAGTCCGCTGAGCTTATAGTGGTGCATCTTCGGGGCATGGTCCGCGTGGTTCTAAGACCGGCCGTACGTTCATTGGTTCCCTCCCAGCTCAGAGTTCAGCTCGAGCACCACCAGTTCAGAGTTCTTCTATGCATGAGTCTTCTAGTGGTCGTTCTGGTGCGAAGGGTTTCTATCAGTCCCCACCTCCAGCTCCAGGGAGTTGTTTTGAGTGTGGAGAGTTCGGGCACATGTGTAGGCAGTGTCCTCATCGTCCCGGTGGTTCTTCTCAGCAGATGGGCCAGCTCTCGACTTCAGCTCGAGTTACTTCACCACCCTCCCAGGCAGCCAGGGGTGGTAGTCGGTCAGCTAGAGGCGGCCCTAGAGAGGGAGGTCGAGCAGGTAGAGTTCAGGCTCGTATATATGCATTTTCAGCCAGGACAGATGCTATGGCCTCCGATGCAGTGATTGCAAGTATTGTCGCAGTTTGTTGCCGAGATGATTTGGCTTTATTTGACTTTGGTTCTCTATATTCCGATGTTTCTTCATATTTTGCCCGTTTTCTGGATATGCCCCGTGAGTCTCTAGTTACCTCTGTTCATGTGTCGACTCCGGTGGGTGATACTGTTGTTGTGGATCATGTGTATCGGTTGTGTATGATATCTATTGGGGTTATGGAGACCCGAGTAGACCTACTGTTACTCAGCATGGTAGATTTTGATGTGATACTAGGCATGGATTGGTTATCTCTGTGTCATTTTTTTCTTGATTGTCACGCTAAGACCGTGACCTTAGCTATGCCAGGATGTCCGAGGCTTGAGTGGAGAGGTTCTTCTAAGTATGTGCCTAGTAGGGTGATTTCCTACCTGAAGGCTCAGCGCATGGTTGAGAAAGGGTGTTTATCTTATCTGACTTTTCTAAGGGATGTCAGTGGTGAGACTTCCGCTATTGATTCGGTTCCTGTGGTCCGTGACTTTCCGGATGTATTTCCTGCAGACCTACCAGGCATGCCACCTGACAGGGACATTGATTTTGGTATTGACTTGGTGTCAGGCACCTAGCCTATTTCTATTCCACCTTATCGTATGGCACCAGCGAAGCTAAAGTAATTAAAGGAGCAGCTTTAGGAACTCCTAGATAAGGGGTTTATTCGGTCTAGTGTGTCACCTTGGGGTGCACCGGTGTTGTTCGTAAAGAACAAGGATCATTCTATGCGTATGTGTATTGATTATCGCCAGCTGAACAGAGATACGATGAAGAATTGGTATTCCTTGCCTCGTATAGATGACTTGTTTGATCAATTGCAGGGTACCAGGGTATTTTCCAAGATTGACTTGCATTCCAGTTATCATTAGTTGAAGATTCGGGGGCCAGACATCCAGAAGACTGCTTTAGGGACTAGATATGGTAATTATGAGTTCCTGGTTATATCATTTGGGCTGACCAATGCCCCAATAGTCTTTATGCACCTGATGCACAGTGTATTTCATCCTTATCTGAATTCTTTCGTCATCGTGTTCATTGACGATATCTTGGTGTATTCCCGATCTCGGGAGGATCATGAGCAGCATTTGAGAGCTGTGCTTCAGACCTTGAGAGAGAAGAGATTGTATGCAAAATTTTCGAAGTGTGAGTTCTGGCTTGATTCAGTTGCATTCTTAGGGCACGTGGTGTCCAGTGAGGGTATTCAGGTTGATCCTAAGAAGGTAGGGGTGGTGCAGAGTTGGCCTAGACCATCATCAGCTACTAAGATTAGCAGTTTCCTTGGTTTGGCAGGGTACTAACGCCGTTTTGTAGAGGGGTTTTCATCTATTGCAGCACCTTTGACCAGACTGACCCAGAAGGGGTCTCAGTTCAGATGGACTGAGGATTGTGAGGAGAGCTTCTAGAAGCTCAAGTCAGCTTTGACTACAACACCAATATTGATTTTGCCTAATGGTTAAGGTTCTTATACAGTTTACTGTGATGCCTCGAGAGTTGGCCTAGGAGCCATTTTGATGTAGGAAGGTGGGGTGATTGCCTACGCGTCCAGGAAGTTGAAGCTGCACGAGAAAAATTATCTAGTGCACTATCTTGAGCTAGAAGCTATTGTTCACACCTTGAAGATTTGGCGTCATTATTTGTATGGAGTGCATTGTGAGATTTTCACTGATCACCATAGTTTGCAGCATCTGCTTATGCAGAAGGATCTGAATTTGCGTCAGGGAGGTGGTTGGAGCTTCTCAATGATTATGACCCTACTATTTTATATCATCCGGGGAAGGCCAGTGTAGTGGACGATGCCCTGAGTCACGGAGCGGAGAGTTTGGGAAATCTAGCCTACATTACAGTAGCAGAGCGACCATTAGCCCTTGATGTTCAGCCTTTAGCGGGTCAGTTGGTGAGATTGGATCTATCAGAGCCCCAACGGGTATTGGCTTTTGTAGCCTCCAGGTCTTCTCTTTACGATCAGATTAGAGCACGCTAGTATGATGATCCACATTTTCTTGATCTTTAGGACAGGGTCCGTCGCGATGATGCCATGGATGTGGTTATTGGTGATGATGGGGTCATGAGGATGCAGGGCCGGATTTGCGTGCCCAATGTAGATGGGCTTCGAGATTTGATTGTAGCTGAGGCCCATAGTTTGCAGTGTTCCATCCATCCATGTGCCACAAAGATGTATCAGGATTTGAGGCAGCATTATTGGTGGAGGCAGATGAAGAAAGATATTTTTTGAGTTTGTGACTTGGTGTCTCAACTGTCAGCAGGTCAAGTATGAGCACCAGAGACCAGGTGGATTGCTTCAGAGATTTGATATTTCGGAGTGGAATGGGGAGCAGATCACCATGGTCTTCGTAGTTAGACTCCCACGGGCTTCGAGGAGGTTTGATGCTATATGGGTTATTGTGGATTGGCTGACCAAGACCGCGCACTTCATTCTTGTTGGTACTACTTATTCTTCAGAGCGGTTAGCTGAGATTTATGTCAGGGAGATAGTCTGATTCTATCATTTCCGATAGAGGTACTCAGTTCACATCTCTGTTTTGGAGAGTCGTACAGAGAGAGTTGGGTACTCAAGTCTAGTTGAGCACAACGTTTCATCCTCAGACCGACGGGCAGTCGGAGCGTACCATTCAGATTTTGGAGGATATGTTGCGAGCATGTGTCATTGATTTTGGGGGTTCATGGACCAGTTTCTGCCACTCTTGGAATTTGCATATAATAACAGTTATCAGTCGAGTATCCAGATGGATCCGTATAAGGATTTATATGGTAGGAGGTGCAGATCTCCGGTTGGTTGGTTTGAGCCGGGCGAGGCTAGACAATTGGGCACAAAGTTGGTTCAGGATGCGTTGGGTAAGGCGAAGTTGATTTAGGACCGGCTTTGCACGGCCCAGTCTATGCAGAAGAGTTATGCGGACTGAAAGGTCAGAGATGTGTCTTTCATTGTTGGGGATAAGTCGTTTCTGAAGGTGTCAGCCATTAAGGGTGTTATGAAATTCGGGAAGAGGGGAAAGCTGAGTCCCTGGTTTATTGGGCCTTTTGAGGTGCTTCATAGGGTTGGGGAGGTGGCTTATAGACTTTCCTTGCCTCCCATCTTGGGGAGTATTCATCCGATTTTCCATGTTTCGATGCTCCGGAAGTATGTTGGTGCACGTCTCATGTTTTGGACTTCAGCACGGTTCAACTCGAGGGTGATATGTCATATGAGGTAGAGCCATTGGCTATTTTGGGTCGACAGGTCAGAAACTGAGGTCTAAGGATATAGCTTAAGTGAAGGTTCAGTGGAGAGGGCAGCTGGTGGACGATGTCACCTAAGAGGCCGAGCGGGAGACGCGGGACATATATCCTCACTTATCCGAGACTCCAGGTATATTTGTAGACCCGTTAGAGGATGAACATTTGTTTAAGAAGGGGAGGATGTAACGACCCAGCCGGTAGTTCCGTCGTATTAACCCCGTTTCCCCCATTTCTGCTTTATCATATAGTGCTTAGCCTGTTTATGTTGTTTTTGGTCAGTTGGTTTGGGTTTGGATTGGCCATGGTGAGAATTGTGGCACTTAGTCTCTTAAAGTAGCCTAATAGTTGAAAAAGTCAATTGAGAGTTGACTTATTGGTAAACGACGTCGGAATACGGATTTTATGACTCGGATAGCTTCGTTAGGTGATTTGGGACTTAGGAGTGTGTTCAGAATTAAGTTTTGATGTCCAGTGTAGAATTAAACTTGAATTGGCGAAAGTTAGTTTTTGACGATTTCCGGTCGGCAGTGGGAGTTAGGCTACTGGGGTCGGTATGGAATTCCGAAAGTTGGAACAGGTCCGTAATGTCATTTTGGATATGTGTGCAACATTTCAGGTCAATCGGATGTGTTTTGGTTGGTTTCGGCATCATTGAAAAAATTTGGAAGTTTCAATGTTCATAGGTTTGAATTTGATGTAATTTTGATGTTTTTGTGTTGTTTTTGGTGTTTTGAAGGCTCGACTAAGTTTGAATGATGCTATGGGGTATGTTGGTATGTTTGGTTGAGGTCCCGAAGGCCTCGGGTGTGTTTTGACAGGTTAACGGATCAAGTTTAGATAGTGGAAGTTGCAAATTCTTCTGTTGTTCTGTTCTGGTGTCCTTCTAGATAGACTTTTTGGGGGAAGCATGGGTTTTATGCAGTGCGATCGCGTGGGTGGAGGCCTCAATCATGTAGAGTGGGTTCTGTGTGCAGTGCGATTGCGTGGGTAAGGTCTGTGATCGCATAGAGTGTTCTGAAGTGCATGAGGGGGTTGGGAGTTTGAACTATGCGAAAAAGTGTGTTTTTATGAGACCGCATTGAGAGGGCTGGTCTATGCATCGCGAACGCATCGCTGGGAATGTGATCGCGCTGAAGAAAATAAATGGTTGGGCAGAATGTTTTAAAGGCCATGTGTGCGAGATTAGCTCATTTCTTTCCTCCATTTTTGAACGAGTTGAGAGCTATTTGAAATGGAAATCAAGGGAATCACTTGGAGGTAAGGTTTTCAACTTCCTAACTCATTTATATGTCGTTTTCTAAGTAATTAAACTGGAAAAATTGTTGGAATTAAACCCAAATTTGGGGAAGAATGTGCATGGAAATTGGGATTTTCTTTTGAGGATTTGAGTGGGCAATTGTGGTCCGATTTTAGTGTTCGTGGTATGTACGGAATCGTGGGAGGACGAGGATTCTAGTGATGTAAATTTTGTCGAATTCCGAGACGTGAGCCTGGGGCTAGCGTTTGGCCGAATTTCGAGATTTTTGTATAAGCTGATAGTTTTTGATTGGGTTGTGTTCCTTTAACATATATTGATGATGTTAAACTGGTTTTGGTTAGAATCGGAGGAATCGGGGGCCAATTTGAGAGGAAATAGCATCGCGGATTAGTGTTGTGGCCCGGTGGAGGTAAGTAATGGTTATAAATCTTGTCCTGAGGGTATGAAACACCGGACTCCATATTTCTCACTGTTTTTAGAATGGCACACATATCGGATGACGAGTATGTGGCCCACACTGATTTCTTGATTGGACTTGGTCCTCTCCACCATAATTATTGAGTTGCGTGTTTACTCTAAATCATATGTTAAACTGTGTTTTAAAAGCTATTGCTATATTTGGGCTATAAGCTATGTTTGGGGCCTCGTGCTGACTTGTTCAGACCCCTTGGGGACTTTTTACTTCTATTTCCTCACTGTTTATTGATGATTTACACTCAGTCGCATTGTGCTTACTGTTTTCGAAACTCAGCCTGGTTTGCACTATTTTAAGATATAAAATGATGTTTTGGGTCGAGTACCTCGTTTTACTGATACGCCCGAGGGGCTTTTTGAGAAGTTCTGACTTAGTGAGGCCGAGGGCCTGATTGTGAGGATTTTATACGCCATGAGGTGGCTTGATATTAGCACTTGGGCTGAAGGAGCCCCTCTAGAGTCTGTACACACCCCTAGTGAGCGCAGGTACCTACTGAGTGCTGAGTGCCGAGTGCCGAGTAATGAGTGATTGGGAGGCATGAGTGACAGTGAGGTTTCCCGAGGGGCTGATACTGAGTGGTTGTGAGGTGTTGATTGATGTTCTACCCGAGGGGTGATTTAAGATTCATGTTTTTTCCCGAGGGGCTACTTATGATTTATTTCATTTTTAGACTAAATATTTCGGCTTGAAATTGTTGAAAAACACATTTTTCAAATGATTTTTCTGAAGTTGGTTTTAAGGCATGATAATTTCATATATCTATGTATATACTATTTGAAAGAAAAGCTGTGCATACTGTGAATTGATGATATTGATTTTTGTGTGTTTCTTTCCGCTTAGACTTGATTTATTTTCATTACTACTGAGTTGACGTACTCACATTACTCCCTGCACCCCTGTGTGCATATTCAGGTGCAGATACCGAGTGTTAGCCATCTATTCGGTGCGGAGCCGGAGTTCGGAATATAGAGGTAGTTCTTCAGCATCTGCAGCATCTTTGTTTTCCCTTTTTTTGTTGTATCTAGCTATTGTTTGGGAGGTTTTGTATTATAATAGTATACCTTTTGGCATATTTTTTTTAGATGCTCACGGCATGTTGGCTCCGGGTTTTGGGGTTGGTTGGACAGTTTAAGTGTTTATTTTGCCTAATGGATTTAGTAAATTCTATATACTTTATTAAATGCTTGCAATTTGTTGCGATTTGGGAAAGAAAATATAAATATGTGAANTATGTGCTTTAATGATAAAAATACACGTCGTATGTGCCTAATAGAGTTTATTTAATGCGCAGGTGAGTTGAAAATGGAAGCCGAGCTAAATGAGAGCATAAACGTCAGGAAATACGCGCAAGAGTCGAAAAGGAGTGATCCGGGACAAGCCTGGCTTTACCCAGGCGTTATAGCCAAAACGCCTGGGATGGCCTGGCGTTACCCAGGCGTTAGACCCATAACGCCTGGGTGCCTATTTCGGTGAGGTCCGAGTTTTTATGGTTTTTAAGAGTTTCCAAGCCAGGATAGGAGTCTTTTAGACGGGTAGGGTTTATCCCAACTGTATAAATAGACTCAAAAACATATCAAGAAGGGGAGACGATTTTTGGGGAGCAAAATACACACACGGATTGATCGAAGGAGCAAGGATTATCAGTTTTCTTCGTTTTTATTCAAGTATTTGCAGTTCATGCACACTTATGCAATTGTTTGATCATAGCATGAGTGGCTAAACACCCATTGTTCTGGGGTTGTGGTTTAGCCATGAATATTGTTATTCGACATTAATTTAACTTTGAATATAGTTTACTCAACATATGGTTGTTTCTTCAATTCTATATTTAATTGCTTAATTGATTGGCCATTGATTAGGTTCTAT
>ML417079.1:26328-36999 GCA_005239525.1 Nicotiana knightiana | reverse complement strand
CCGCAACGATAACATTCAGTCTCTGAACCATTTGCCTTTGGCTTCTCATATTTCCCTTTCCACGTTTGGTGGTTATTTTTCTTTGGGGGTGATTAATACCAGGAAAATTTCTTCTTTGTCCACGACCACGACCACGGCCACGACCACGGCCATTAATAGGGCCACGACCTTTATCACGTTTGGCATAATGGGAATACACTTCATTCACTTCAGGCAATGGTGTAGACCCAGTGGGTCGATTTTCGTGATTTCTCATGAGCAAGTCATTATTTCGCTCAGCCACAAGGAGAAGAGAAATCAACTCTGAGTACTTCTTGAAACCTTTCTCTCGGTATTGCTGTTGCAAGACCATATTGGAAGCATGAAACGTTGTAAACATTTTTTTCAAGCATTAATCAGTGATAGTATCTCCACAGAGTTTCAATTTAGAAGTAATTCTGAACATTGCAGAATTATATTCAGAAACAGACTTAAAGTCTTGGAGCCTCAGATGAGCCAAATCATATCGTGCTTGTGGAAGAGTGACCAACTTTAAGTTGTCATATCTTTCCTTTAAGCCATTCCACAAAACAAGTGGATCTTTGACTGTGAGATATTCTATTTTCAACCCTTCATCAAGGTGATGGCGCAAGAAAATCAAGGCCTTAGCACAGTCTTGGGTAGATGCTTTATTTTTATCTTTAATGGCGTCTCCAAGACCCATTGCATCTAAATGGATTTCAGCATCCAACACCCATGTCATATAGTTCTTTCCCGAAATTTCAAGGGCAACGGACTTTCTTTTCATAATGTCAGTCATAATTAAAAGAAAAGGAGCGGAGAAAGGTTATACCTTAATCTTCTCAATTAGCTTCTTGAGACGGTAGAGTCTCGTGCTGATAACGTGTTATGAAACAATAAAAGAAGAAGAACAATATTGCAGAGAAAGAGAGAGGAAATTCTTATTGAATTTTGGGATGATTTACAATGGGCTAAGACCCCTCTATTTATAGGGGAAAAATGACTTAGCCACAAAGTAGAACTCTTTAAAAGATAGACATTCACTCTAAATAGAGTTCTATTTATAACATAATGACTAATATTGAACGGTATTATTTATAAAAGATAGCTTAATATAACAATTATAGCGAGATTTTATGCAAGAAAAGAAGAAAAATGATAATATTTATTAATGTGTCTTTTACTATTTTATCCTTACTGCCTCAAATTTGCAGTTTTATCGATTTGAATCTTAAGTTTATATTAAAATCGATTTTGCTATTTTTTTTATTTCTTTCACCGTTGATACTCTTCTTACAAAATGAATTTTATGTAACTTAAGTGCTTTGTCAATTGACAAATAATTTTTCTTATACGATGAATTTATAAAATAATTAAATTGGATGCTTTTGCTAATTAATTAATTCAACAATTTAACTATTTGATCTCAACATTAAAGGAACTAACTTAGTTTTCTTAATTCAAATTCTTAGTATTAGCTCATTCTAATTTTAAAATATTACTATAATTATAAATTTATCCAATACGAATTCGATTTTAAAAAACTGAGAAAAATTAAATGTCATTTTTGAATCTTTATATCTAACAATCTTTGCGTGTTTGACTCCTAAAGAATTTTGCTAACTCACGTCTTGTATAATAAAGAATCTTATAAGGATAGTTCAATACAACTCCAATATTTATGGGTTTTAACTAAGAAAATATATATAAGGTAAAAGTTTTAATCGATTTTAAAGTTTCTTCCTACCTAGTTCAACAAGGAAAAAGCTTAATAAGAAAATTTTTAGTTGACTTTAAAATCTTAAATATTAAAAAACTAACTTAAATTACAATTCTGTCTAATGTGAAATATATTTTTAAGGGTAAAAAAGAAAAATGATATTTCGCTAAGGAGTTTCGTGCTTTTAATATTTTATTATTATAGATTATAGATAGATATAGATAAGAAAAGGTATAAGATAAAAAATTTAATTGATTTTAAATTCCTAGATATTAGGACTTCGTATAGATAATTTAAATAAGAAAATACTTTAATAAATAAAGTTTTCATTGATCTTAAAGTGCTAAGTACTAAGAAAATAATTAAATGAAAATTTTGTCCAATATAAATCTATTTTAAACTCTTAAATCTTATTTAAAGTATTAAATATTACATTTTTATCCGGTATGGAATTATTTATTTTAGGATAAAAAAGTACTATTCCATATTGATAAACGTGTGTTCTATTGTAAAAAAAAAAAAATAAAAAATTTCCATCTCTATTTGAGGAAAGAGAAAATCATTTTCCTTTCTCTAAATTCCTTTAATTATTGATAACCAATTTGGAAACATGTAAATTCATAGTAACCGTAGCCAGTTTCATGTGAAATTGCAACTCTTACTTTCGACCCCAAAGCCTCACTGGGCTAAACTTCAAACAAGGAACGAATTTTTTAAGGTAAAATTTCTAAAGTTTTATATGGTGCAAATTTCAGACAAGAAACTATTTTTATAAGGAAAGATTTAACAATTAAGATTTGTAGTTGATTTTAAAGTCTCAAATATTTGAAAAAAATAATTAAATGATTAGTTTGTCTAGTGTGAATTCTATTTTAAAAGAGTAAAAAAGGTGAACGACATTTTGCTAAGGGCTTTCGTGCTTTTAATATACCTAGCTTTAGTGTATGTGCGTTGCACGTGTGATTAGCGTCAATCAGAAAAATGTGTATATGGAGAACATGTAAATCAAGTTATCTGATGCTAACTTTTAAAATGCCTACATTAGGTTAATGTTTTAAAATAAGTAACTTCGTACAGAGAAAAGTATAAGGGATTGTCATTTATTTGAATGAATACCAGAAAAAAAATTAATTAATGGCAACTAACTTAGAATATATTTTGTCTTCTAATATTTCATTTTTATTGTTTTTAACGTTTGAATTTTTAACAATTTGACTCTTACTACTATATTATAATCCATTTTATTATAAATTTCGAAAAGAATCACTTAATTTTTTCACAAATTAGTTAAATCAAAGACCTTTTTGGTTAATTAGGATTGTTCTTAATGTTAAAGAGATTTTTTCGTTGTTGATTTAAATCTTAATAATAGCTCATCCCATATTTTATATATTCAATTGTAATAATATTTTTCATTCAATAAAATTTTTACGTTCAATATAATAAAAAAATCGTTCAGGGTACGCGCATCGCGCGTGTATCATATCTCAATGAATGTTGAGTTATGAAATAAAAGTATAAGTTCGTGACAATAGTCATTAATATTGACATTGTACGTATAAGTAACTCAATTAAGAAAAAAATATCTCATAGAAATCCTCAATCATCATTTAATAATTCAACTTAAAATTTATGCAAATTTTTTAATAAAAAAAGTTAGCATGCTTCCTTTTCAGTTTCAGTAGTACACATAATCATTGAAAACATAAATAGTTGATAGAACATCACACATATAGAAAATAACTAATAGTCCATAAATTTCAGATGAACACAAAATCAAAGTACCCTGAAAATGAGAAAAGACATTCAAAAAGAATACTAAAGTAAGCTGGTAAAATACACCGGAGAATGACTCAGAATTATATTTGAAAGAGTATGTTTAATTTGATATATCATTATTCAAGTAGAATTAGTATTTAAATAATTTTAATATTGATTAACTACATTTATCGTTATATTAGAAAATAATTAGTTTTATAATAATTTTAAAATTTATTTTTAAAAGGTAAAATGATCGATACACGTTTCGATTGGAGAACACTTATTTCTTCTTAATTTAAAGAGCATATCTTTTGAAAAAATCTTACAAAAATTGTAGTAATTCCTGTAACATGATATTGACTCTAAAATGATTGATATATCTGTTTTTTGGTAATTAAATTCTGATATTTATTATATATGCTTATTATGATTCTTTAAAAGTCCATCAATAAAAATAAATATTTTTTTTAGAGATTTGGAATAAAGAAGGTCGTCATATAGTTTTAAGAAGAAACCATCGTTCACACGTAAAAAAATTGAGCATATATATTTTATATCAATTTGAAGGGCATATCCTTTGGGATAAGCTTACAAAATTGTAGTCATTTTTGTGACATAATATTAAATCTAACATGATCAAAATCGTTATATATTTTTATTATAATCTTCGAACAATCAACAAATTAACACTAATTAAAAAAATGTATATTTCTTTTAGAGCTATTGGAATGAACGGCTAGGTCATATAGTTTCTAGGAAAAAAATGAATAATTAAGTAACAATGTATACAGACTGACCTTAGCTGCATGTGGTTATGCTATTTGGCAAGAGAGGAACCTCAGAGTTGTCATGACCCCAAATCTACACTGGCCGCGATGACGCCTATCATGGTATTAGGCTAGCCAATTTACTGAACATAATACGAGGTACTTTCCATTTAGAACAGTAACGCAATTTTTATGAAAAACTTACGCGTTTAAATATTTCACAAATGCGGATAAGAAATGAAAATACCTAAACAAAAATCTCCAAAACCCGGAGCCAACAGTCATGAGTAACTAAATAGAACATTGAATCTGACACGGTTTCCTTAATACATCAACTCTAGGAAAAATATAAATAGCAACATAATAAGAGGGAGAAGGGTGAGGCTGCGAACGCCGTGCAACGACCTCACAATCTCCGACAACTGCTCTACTGATGAATAATCGAATCTCACTCGATCCGGACACCTGGATCTGCACACAAGGTGCAGGGAGTAACATGATTACACCAACTCAGTAAGTAACAAATATAAATAAGGAATTGAGTGCAGTGTCGAGCTTTTATAAACATGAAAATTCATATAATAAACATCAGTAGAAAACAATAATTCAAGTCAGGGATCTACGTACCGAAAGTCTCATAAAAACTCTAGTTTTCCCTTTCCAAATTTCATATAAAACATTGGTTCAACATTTATCGTTTAGAGGCAAAAATGTAAAGAAGAGTGAAAACAGTAATTTCATAGCAAATAAGCCCCTCGGGCACAGTGTCACTCACAATGTAAAGCCTCTCGGGCAAGCCTGTCAGTCACTCGAGACTCATCTCTCATCAATCAGCACTCACGCTCAATAGGTGCCATATAATAACCGGTGCGGCGTGCAACCCGATATATATATATATATATATATATATATAACGCTGCAGCGTGCAGCCCGATCCATAAATAGTCGACTGCGCTCACTGGGGTTGTACAGACTCCGGAGGGGCACTTTCAGCCCAAGCGCTATATCGCTGCGGCGTGCAGCCCGATCCACCATATCTCGCTGCGGCGTGCATCCCGATCAAATATATATCTTGCTGCGGCATGCAACCCGATCCAATATATAACGTTGCGGCGTGCAACCCGATCCATCACTATCCTCACAATCCGGCTCTCGGACTCTCTCAGTCATCATCCTTACAAGCCACTCGGGCAACTCCCCAAAAATCACAGGGACTCAGCCAAAATATCTTTCATTTGTTTGAAAACAGGGTGATAAACAAGAATAAATAATAAACAATTATAAATTATGACTGAGATTATTTTCTATCAAAAACAGTGTGAGAATAATAGTAAAACACCCCTGTGGGTCCAAAACAGGTCGGCACAAGGCCCCAAATATGGTATATAACCCAAGATATAATATAAGTCTCTAAAATACGAAATATCATATGATTTTGAATCAAATACGCGACTTAATAGTCGCTACGGGACGAACCAAGTCACAATCCCTACTGATGCACACCCACACGCTCGTCACCTAGCATGTGCGTCACCTTATTTATCAAATCAATACGAAATACCGAGGTTTCATACCCTCAGGTATAGATTTACAATCGTTACTTGCCTCAAACCGGATGAAAAACTACTCCGCGATGCCTTTGCCCATCGACTCGGCTCAACGCGCTCCGAATCTATTCAAAACAGATTCATATCATCAAAATATGCTAAAGGGACAAAGCCCACTCGAAAATACCCAGTTTACATAAAAATCCCGAAATTGGCCAAACGGGACCCCCGGGCCCACAACTTGGATTCCGATAAAAATCACAAAACTAGAATCCTTACGCTCTCACGAGTCCATACATATAAAATATATCAAAATCCAACCACAAACGACCCCTCAATTCCTTAATTTAAGTCTCCAATTCTCAAGCCCTAAAACCCCCAAATTTAGTCATAAATTTCCGTAAATTTCACCTCTAATCAGTCAATAACACCATAGAAATGAGTTTTAGGTCCAAAAACCTTACCCCACGAAGTTCCCTTGATTTCCCTCTTCAAATCGCTCCCACAAGCTCCAACCCGTATGAAGACTTTGATGAAATAAGCCAAAATTCGCGAAGGCTACTATTTGTATGCTCTGCCCAGCTAAATCGCACTTGCGGTCACATGCGCCGCACCTGCGTGACCGCTTCTGCGGTCCACTCAACCGCACCTGCGGTTTCCACTTTAGCTTCGAGGACCGCATCTACGCCTAAGGCACCGCACTTGCGGCTCCGCAGATGCGTCCAAATCACCGCATCTGTGGTTTTTCACCTCAAGGCCAATTTCCGCTCCTGCAATGCCCAATTCGCACTTGCGGTGACCGCACCTGTGACCACCCCTCACATCTGCGGAATCACAGAACAATTCACAACAACAACACTCTAAGGCCAAAAACTCCACCGTCAATCATTCAAACTCATCTCGAGGCCCTCGGGACCTCAACCGATGGTACCCATAAGTCATAAATGATCACCCGAACTTAGTTGAACCCTAGGAACACCCAAAATAACACTAAAACACCAAATCGAACCCAAATTCAAGCCTAAGGATTCCTAAACTTTCAAAATTCGCCAACGATGGCGAAACCACCCAAACCACGTCCGAATGACCTGAAATTTTTTACACATATCCCAAATGACACTACAGATCTGTTCCAACTTCCAAAACTCCATTCCGACCCGATAGCTAATTTTCCATTGCTGACCGAAAATCGCCAAAAATCTAATTTCTCCAATTCAAGCCTAATTCTACTCCGGACCCCCGGATGACATTCCGAACACGCTCCTAAGTCCCAAATTACCTAATGAAGCTATCCGAGCCACAAAAACCACATTTCGAGATCATTCACCTATAAGTCAACTTTCGATTGACTTTTCCAACTAAATCACCAACTTAAGAGACTAAGTGTCTCATTTCTCATCACAACCACTCCGAACCAGATCCAATCAACCTAACGCAACACAAAAGAGCTGAACCATACAGGAATGAAGCACAAATGGAAAAATCGGGCTAAACTCTCAGAACGACCGGCCGAATCGTTACATTCTCCCCCTCTTAAACAGACGCTCGTCCTCGAACGGGTCTAGAAACATACCCGAAGTCTCAAAAAGGTGGGGATATCTGCTCCGCATCTCCCGCTCGATCTCCCAGGTGGACTCCTCCATCGGCTGCCCTCTCCACTGCACTTTCACTGAAGCTGTATCCTTAGACCTCAACCTTTTGATCCGACGACCCAAAATAGCTGCTAGCTCCACCTCGTAAGACATATCACCCTCTAGCTGGACCGAACTGAAGTCCAAAACATGAGACGGGTCACCAGTATACCTCCGAAGCATGGAAAAATGAAATACTGGATGCACGCTCGAGCCAGGTGACAAAGCAAGTCTATAAGCCACCTCTCCAACCCTCTGAAGCACCTCAAAAGACCCAATGAACCGGGGAATCAACTTCCCCCTCTTCCCAAACCGCATAACGCCCTTCATGGGGGACAACTTCAGTAGGACCTTCTCCCTAGCCATGAAAGATACATCCCGGACCTTCCGGTCCGCATAACTCTTCTGCCTCGACTGCGCCGTGCGAAGCCGCTCCTGAATCAACTTCGCCTTATCTAAAGCATCCTGTATCAAATCCGTACCCAAGAGTCTGGCCTCACCCAACTCAAACCAACCAACCGGAGATCTACACCTCCTCCCATACAAAGCCTCATACGGAGCCACCTGAACTCGACTGATAACTATTATTATATGCAAACTCCGCTAGCGGTAGAAACTGGTCCCATGAACCCCCGAAGTCAATAACGCAAGCACGCAACATGTCCTATAAAATCTGAATAGTGCGCTCAGACTACCCTTATGTCTGAGGGTGAAAGTCCGTGCTCAACTCAATCTGAGTACCTAACTCTTTCTGCGCGAACCTCCAGAACTGTGATGTGACCTCTATCAAAAATGATGGAAACCGGAACACCATGCAACCGAACAATCTACCCGATATAAATCTCAGCTAACCGCTCCGAAGAATAAGTAGTACCAACAGGAATGAAGTGAGCGGACTTAGTCAGCCGATCCATAATAACCCATATAGCACCGAACCTCCTCGAATTTCATGGGAGCCCGACTACAAAGTCCATGGTGATCCGCTCCCACTTCCACTCAGGAATAACCAAACTCTGATGCAATCCACCGGGTCTCTAGTGCTCGTACTTGACCTGTTGACAGTTGAGACACCGAGCCACAAATCCAACAATATCTTTCTTCATCCGCCTCCACCAATAATGCTGCCTCAGATCCTGATACATCTTCGTGGCACCCGGATGGATTGAATACCGCGAGCTGTGGGCTTCCTCAAGAATCAACTCCCGAAGCCCCTCTACATTAGGCACACATATCCGACCCTGCATCCTCATAACACCATCCTCGGCAATAGCTACTTCCCTGGCATCATCTCGCTGGACCCTATCCTGAAGAACGAGCAAGTATGGGTCATCATACTGGCGCTCTCAGATACAGTCATAAAGAGAAGACCTGGAGGATACACAAGTCAATACCCAACGTGGCTCCGATAGTTCCAACCTCACCAACTGGCCCGCTAAGGCCTGAACATCAAGTGCTAATGGTCTCTCAACTGTTGGAAGATATGCTAGACTCCCCAAGATCTCTGCTCTATGACTCAAGGCATCGGCCACTACATTGGCCTTCCCCGGATGGTATAGAATAGTGATATCATAGTCCTTGAGAAGCTCCAACTATCTCCTTTGACGCAAATTCAGATCCTTCTATTTAAATAAGTGCTGAAGGCTACAGTGATCAGTAAAAACCTCACAATGAACCCCATACAAATAATAGAAATGGATTCTTTGCCCAAAGCTATTTTAAGAAGAACACGGGTTTCTGATAACCAAAGAATAAGATTATAATTGTAGGCAAACTTGTAAATGGAAAGCAGTAAGATGCACAAAAAGTAACTATATTGCAATAGTAGTTCGAATGTTTTCCTCTTCCCCTTTTCAGGTTATATTTTTCTCCTTTATATAGAGAATTTCCTAACATAACGTCTACCTTTTTTGGTGATTGAGCATTAATGACTAATAATGACTCTAATGTAACGTTACAATGGATCAAACGTAACTGTTGAGTGAATGTTGTGTAACGTATGGATCTCTAATTTGAAGATCTCTGAATCTGCCCTTTATTCTGTCCAAATACACTTTTGACCGTGTCTCTTCATCTTCTCAATCAGGTTGAGACTTCCGTAGCTAATTAACCCATGGATGTGATTTGCCGTGCCTCTTTTCCTCGTACCTCTTCTTAGAGTTCCGTCCAACTGTCGTGTATTCGTTGCTCCACGTAGACTACTGAGTCATCCAGATTTATTACACGTGTGAAGCTCTTTTTTCACCAATACAGATAGTCCCCCACTTACCATATATTTATCAATTAATATTTGGTAAGTGGATACTCATTTATGGGGGGAATATTTTGCCGCCGCTTTACTCGAATCACTGTATCTTTTCCTGTACGTAAGCGTCGCTTGTCACTTCCATTTAATGCTTATGCCACATGGCATTCTTGGGTTGGTTCAGCAAATATTCAGCGCCTTTTCGGGCTTTCTTGCGGCTGCATCAGTCATGAAGTGACATCTTCAATTATGGTTTTCACATCATTGCTTTTTTTTCCCCATTTTTTGACGGTTGTCTTCGAGTATAAATACCCCCTTTCCTTTTCTTTCACGAAAAGCTTCTAACTTTCAAACTTTATTTGTAAAGAATTTTTTTCTTTGCCTTTGTAGATATGTCTTCTTCAAACCAATCTAAGGGAGTCATAAATGTTGATGATTTGACACCCTCTTCCGCTCCGACTCGTAGTCGGACGGGTGGTAGACTGAGGAGTTTAGGCTCTACTCCTCCGAGAGGCTCTTCCTCTTCTCAGATTGTTTCCCCTCCTTCTTCTAGGTCTTTAGTCTCCCCAAGAGCTAGGGTTTCCAGATCTCTGTCCAGGGGTAGAGAACATCACGAACCCCTACGTGAAACACGAGTTGATGAAATCATTCTTGCTGAGTTTACCTTCACTAGGGATAGTCAGGTTCTTGTAGACCAGTCGTTATCCCTTGATAGTGTTGATAGGTATCCCACTCTTATTACCGAAGGTTTGATTCCCCTTGTTTGCAGGGAATGTTCTTGGGAGTATGATTTTCCCATTGTTATTCTGAATAGTAATCAAAGAATAACGTCTTACAAGACGAGGTATTCTTTTGTTTACACTTACCCTTTTACTCTAGATTTTAGACCTCCTATTGATCCAATCATCATCGAATTTTGTCATTTCTTCAACATTTGCGTAGGACAAGTTGGTCCTCTTGTGTGGCGGGTTGTCGCGTGTCTTAGATGTTTAGCTTCTTTAGC
>ML417079.1:0-26271 GCA_005239525.1 Nicotiana knightiana | reverse complement strand
TTGGCTGCTAGGAGCAAAAGAGTGTTGGTAACCCCTGATGACGATAAGGATAGAGGTTGGTACCTTTGGTACGTTGCTGTGCCCACTACTGGTTTAGTGGGTGAGGAAAATCTTCCCTTCCCTGAGAAGTGGAATCGTGCACGTGAGTACATTTTAGCTCACATCTGTTATTTTTCTTCTCTTTGCTTTAAGTGTTTTATTAACACCGTAGCTATTTTCTTCCTCTTTCAGCAATCATAAGTACTGCTGAGAATGTCTCCGGTATCCGTGATTGGGTAGAAAAGTTGTTGTCGGTTGCTCCATTGGAGGAAAGATCTTGGAATTACTTCTCCGTGAAGTACGGTTGGAAAGTGAATACTCATGGTAAGTGAAACTTCTATTTTCGCTTCGTTTCCTTACACGAGCTTATTTTTCTTCGTTTGTTTAACCTTTTTCCTTTTGGCAGGGTTTTCTGCTTGGGGGATGTCTGCTGCATCCATTCCGAAGATGTCTTTGGCTCAGGACCAGGAGATTATTACTGGTTCCTCTTCTTTCAAGAGGAAAGCTAGTGGGTATAAGACCTTAGAACAAGAAGAAGAGGAGGCATTCTGGTGCACAGGTCACGTAGAAGAAGAGTGGTCTCAGACGATGAGTCTACACCCGTGGGTGTGTCTTCCGTACCTGATGTCAGACCTTCTACCCCCAGGGATCCTTCTTCTTCTCTTGCTCATGATTCTATGGATACATATATTCCACGAAGGTTTTGGCCCTGCTATTAATGAGGCGCCTCTGGCTGTTTTTGCTCCCTCCTTTAGAGAAATCTCTTCATCCGTTCCGGCTATTTCCACTGCTCCTTTGGCCATTTCTGCTCCCGCTGCTGCCTTGCCCGTGGCTTTCTCAGCTCCTCAAGTTTCCGTTCCTAAGACTTCTTCAGCTCTACAAATTTCATTGCCCGTGGCTCCTTCATCTCAGCCTGCTTCCATGCCTCCTGTTAGAGAAGTAGGGTCTTCCAGCAAGGAGATGAGGCAACTGCTAATTGAGGTTCCGGCTGATGGGAGCCTTTTTAAGAAATCCGGCCAACCCGAAGTGTGGCTGAAGCCTTTGATTGTCCTAACAGAGAGAACCAAGCTAGATAGTCACATTTCTCTTACCTGGGCTAATGAGGTTGTGCATTCCTCCTTGAAGGTACCGTTCATTTTTTTGTATTTCATTCTTATGCATGTCCTTACCGTATCTAATTGATTTTGGTTTTGTAGATTAATCTCATAGGCACATAACTCATGAAGAGGATTTCTAACATGGATCAAGAGCTAAAAGAGTGGCATGTTGAAGCAGGGAATTGGAAGGGGCAATATGAAAGCCTGAGGCTCGACATGGAAGCCTTAGAAGAAGAAAAGAATACCTTGGAGCGGTAGATGAGAGTTGTGGCTGCGGAGTTGGCAGTAGAGAAGGCTTTTTCTAACCAAGCAGACAAAGACAAGAATATTCTCAAGTCTTCATTTGTTGAGCAATTATCCCGTGCCTCGGAAGAAGTTAGGAGCTTTAAAGCCTTACTAGAGCAGAAGGAGGAATACTCAGGTGAGCTTGTGCAGTCACTTACCCGGACTCAGGAGGATCTTCGCATTGCTTTAGACAAAACCCAATCTTTGGAGGAGTCAATTGTTCCTTTGAGGGCTACCCATGAAGCTGTTGGAGTTGAGAAATATGGGTTAAGAGCTGAGCTTCAAATATGGGAGAGAGATTATGAAAGTCTAGAAGAGGTGGCAACTGTCGATGTTAGTTGGCGTACATGAATTCTCGCCTCGATACATTGACAGAAATGAGTCGGGGAGATTTCGACCTTAACGCTGAAATTGTTAAGATCAAGGAAGCCACGGAAAAGGCTCAACAAGGTTTGGATCTTTCCCCACCTGAAGGTGAGACTCCTGCTGTCCAAGCCTCTTCGTCCCAAGCTGCTCTTACTCCTTCTGCTGATGAAGAAGTCAATCCCCCTCCTCAATAATATTAAGACGTTGATTCACCCCCTTTTTTGTGTCAATTGGTGTTTACCCCTAGTCTCATCAGGGGTAAATTTGGATATTTCTAAAGTCCCCAAATGACAACTTAGTGGCACCTCAATGTATATATAAAAAATCGATACGGCTAAGTATAAGTTAATACCTAGTTTTTACTTAGCCGTTTTAATATATTAATGCAAGTTTGACTTTTGTTTTCCGTTGAGTTTCTGTTCTACTCTGTAAGTCTTTTGCATGCTTTATTTTCTGAGGTTTTAGTTTTACCTCTAAGTTTTGCATATAGAATGCTTTAGATTACTCGCACCTTTTCGTAATAGGCACGATGTCATATAAAATGTGTGCCTTTTTATAGTAGGCATAATTTGTGAAAGAGGGCCCTTTCTGATCGACACTTAATGAAGAAGACGTCTCAACTTCATAAAGGTGTAATAATGCAATAGAGTGATAGGAATTTTTCACATGTTTAAGAATGTTTCTGAGGAAAGTTTTTTGTTTGAACTTTCATAACATTTTACGTGTGTTTGATTATCATATAAAACTCATGTTGCAACTGTTTTCTTTAACAGATTTGATATACACTTGTATTTCGTAACTGTTTTCTGTATGTAACAGTTTTTTTGAGTTAATACAAGAGGGCAACTATTTTTCATTCGTAACAGTTTTTATTCAAATTGGGGTTTTCTCCCGCAACTGTTTTTGTTGACAACAGTTTTCAATAAGCACGAGGGAAATGCTCTTACATCTGTAACTGTTTTACATTTTTTTGTTCAAGTACAAGGATTTGGATCTTTCTTCTGTAACTGTTTTATTTGATAACAGTTTTCTATATGAGTACAACGATTTTGTAACTGTTTTTAGTTACAACAATTTTGAATGAGTACAATGATGATAATCTTTATCCATAACTGTTTTGAATAAATACAACGATGTGCATTTCTTCCTCGTAGCTAACATTTTGCCTTTTAACCAGAACATGTTCGAAAGGTTTTTTGGGTTAGGCTTTGTGTTCGAGTCTTTGGCTCTTTCGATTTTGCTCGTATCACTTGGCTTGCTGGATAGATGGATCTTCAGGCTCGAGCTTTAACTTCTTGATAGTCTTTTTTGCTTCATTTTTGCCTTCCATACTGTATAATCCCCCAAGTGTTTGATCTTTGAAGAATGAAATCTCGAGCACTTGACTATTCCTTCCTTGTGGTCCTTTTCCTGAAAAGGAAAAACTTACGGGACTCGAAGGTATATCATTTTTAGATGATGACTGCTTAACCATTTAAAACGTCCATCAGAAAGTGTAACCCTATATCGTGAATTTAGTTATTTCCTCGCGTCTTTTCAGGTCTAATATAATCATCTGGTGATGGGTTAGCTTTATGGCTATCATCTAAAAAGGTTAGTAAAATTTCAAATGTTCAAAATAAAATCGAGCGTGTGATACCTGACCGGGGGTGCTTCTTTTACTTAAAAGTAGTACTTCTTCAAGTGAATGGCATTCCAACTTGTTGGTAGGATTCTGCCATCCATAGCTTCCAACTCGTAGGCGCCCTTCCCAACTATGCCTCAAATTTTGTAGGTTCCTTCCCAGTTTGGATTTAGCTTTCCTGCGCTTGCTTCTTTTGTTGATTGAAAGACTTTTTTGAGGAAGAATTCCCCAATCTTGAAGTAACTGAGATGAGCTTTACAGTTGTAATAACGCTCTATGATTTGTTGTTGAGCTGTCATCCGTATCAGTGCTGCTTCTCTCCGTGGTTCGAACGGGTCCAGATTGGTCCTTAATTCTTCGTTGTTTTCTTCCTCCGCGGCTGTTGTAAGCCTTAATATTGGTTCGCCAATCTCTACAGGTATTAAGGCTTTTGAGATATAGACAAGCGCAAACTGAGTTTCTCCCATGGCTGTTTTTGAAGTTGTCCTGTATGCCCATAGTACTACTAGTAACTCATCAGGCCAGTTTCCTTTGGCTCTATCTAGCCGCTTCTTTAGATTATTGATTATGACTTTATTCGTTGATTCAGCCTGACCGTTAGCCACGAGATGGTATGGCGTTGAAGTGATCCGTTTAATTTGCCAGCTTTCAAAGAATTCTGTGATTTGCGAGCCTATTAATTGTGGGCCATTATCACACACGATCTCCTTCGGTATCTCAAAGCGGCATATTACGTTTCGCCATAAGAAACTTTTAACTTCCTTTTCTCGCACTTGTTTGAATGGTTCTGCCTCTACCTATTTTGTAAAATAGTCGGTTAGCACGAGCAAAAACCGTACCTATCCTTTAGCTGTGGGAAGAGGTCCCACTATGTCCATCCCCCATTTTATGAAGGGCCATGGGGATATTATTGAGTGCAATAGTTCCGCTGGTCGATGCATGTTATTAGCAAACCTTTGGCATCTGTCGCATTTGGACACGAAGTCCTCGACCTCTTCTTCCATCTTAGGCCAATAATATCTAGCTCTGATTAAGGTTTTCAGTAAGGATCTTGCCCCTGAGTGATTTCCACAGTGTCCTTCATGGACTTCTTTCATCACAAACTCTGTTTGGTTAGGTCCGGGGAATTTTTCTAGGGGCCCTCCAAACATTTTGCGATATGACAAGTTGCGAATGAGGCAGTACCGTGCAGCTTTGCGGCGAAATGCTTGAGCTGCTTTCTTGTCTTCAGGTACGGTGCCGTTTTGTAAAAAATTTTGGATTTCGTTTCTCCAATCCCAAGTTAAATTGTTGAAAGTTACCTCATTCCTATCCTGGTCAATCGCTGAATGGAATATATGAATGACAACTGCGTTGTCCTTGTTTGTTACTTCCGTAAATGCTGTGAGCTTAGCTAATGCATCTGCTTCTGCATTTTCCTTTCTAGGTATTTGTACTACCTTCCATGTTTTGAATTGTCTCACGAGCTCTCGTGCCTTTTTCAGATACTGTAGCATCTGAGTTTCTCAAGCAATGTAAGTCCCTTGCATTTGATTTACTACCAGTTTGGAATCGCTTTTGATCTCGATTTTCTCTATTGAAAGCTCTCGTGCAAGTTCTAACCCTGCAATAACAACTTCGTATTCTACTTCATTGTTAGTTATAGGATAACATTTGATAGCCTTCCGTGTCTTTTCACCCGTGGGTGATATTAAGACTATTCCTAAGCCGACACCTTTTATATTGGAAGAACCATCGGCAAAATAGGGCCCATAGACCCGAATTAACACCGTTGAAGAGTTGTAACTCTTTCTCCACTTCAGGGACAATGCTATTACTAAAATCAGCGACAAAATTAGCTAAGATTTGAGACTTGATTGCAGTCCTAGGCCGATATATTATTTCATGCTCACTTAATTCTATGGCCCACTTGGCTAATCTTCCTGATAGTTCTTGTTTATGCAGTATGTTTCTTAATGAATACGAGGTCACAACTGTGATTGGATGGCATTGAAAGTATGGCCTTAATTTTCTAGATGTCATGATTAGAGCTAGGGCTAACTTTTCTATGTGTGGATATCTAGTTTCAGCATCCAGTAATATCTTGCTTACATAATAAATAGGAGAGTGTTTACCTTTATTCTCCCTTATCAATACTGCACTTACAGCAATTTTTGAGACATCAAGGTAGACGTATAACCGCTCCCCCTCCTTCGGCTTTGACAGCAACAAAGGTTTTGATAGATAAGCCTTTAGGTATTTGAGAGCCTGTTAACATTCTTCAGTCTATTCGAATCGATTTTCCTTTTTGAGAACTGCAAAGAATTTGAAACTTTTCTCAGAAGATTTGGAAATAAATCTTCCTAAGGCTGCAATTCTTCCCGTTAGTCTTTGAACTTCTTTTTTATTTATAAGTACATCAGTTATTTCTTCTATAGCTTTAATTTGATCAGAATTTACCTCTATTCCCCTGTTTGATACAAGGAAACCCAAGAATTTACCTGATTCCACGCCAAAAGCGCATTTTTCTGGATTAAGCTTCATATTATACCTGCGTAAAATGTCAAAGGTAATAGAGAGGTGCTGGAAATGGTTTTCCGCCCGTGTTGATTTTACCAGCATGTCATCAATGTAAACTTCCATTGTTTTTCCCAGATGTTCCTGGAACATCTTGGTCACTAGCCTTTGATATGTGGCTCCAGCGTTTTTTAAGCTAAAAGGCATGACTTTATAACAATAAGTCCACCTGCTTGTAATAAAAGAGGTTTTTACTCATCTGAGGGATCCATTTTAATATGATTATAACCAGAATACGCATCTAAAAAGCNGATCTATATGTGGTAATGGGAATGAATCTTTGGGGCATGCTTTATTTAAGTTAGTATAATCTACGCATACTCTCCATTTTCCATTCTTTTTAGGTACTACCACAGTGTTAGCTAGCCAGTTAGGGTACGTTACCTCTCGTATTAAACCAATCTTTAAGGGTTTCTGTACCTCTTCGTCAATCAGTTGGTTCTTGAATGGTCCTTGCTTTCTTTTCTTCTGCTTAACAGGTACGAAGGATGGATCTTCATTTAGTTTATGAGTCATTACTTCTAGTGGGATACCTGTCATATCTGAGTGGGAACACGCAAAGCAATCTGCATTTGCCTTTAAATAATTAATTAACTTACCTCTTCGATCGGAACTCAACCTCGTGCCTATGTACACTTTTTGTTCAGGCTTTTGTTCAGACAATGGAACAACTTCGAGCTCTTCCATAGTTGTTTTGATGTGCTCATTTTCCTCTGGTTCATGAATGACGCCCGATCTGGAATCTACATCCGTGTGGTCCAATGCCTCTTCTGTGGTGACTTGATTCACTTTGTCGTAAGTATTTTCTTTCGTACCTGTTTCAGCAGTAATACCTTCCGTACCTATTTGGGTTGTAATTTCTTCCATGCATGTTTGGGCGGTGTCACCTGCTTGGGAGATTTCCTTATCCTTTGATTCTTTCACCTCTACTATTTTGTTGTAGTGTACCACGGAATTTATATTTCTCGCGGTTTGCTGATCGCCTCAAATTTGCTGAATCCCCCATTCAGAGGGGAATTTAATTACCTGATGCAAGGTGGAGGGTATTTCTTTCATGCCGTGGATCCATGGCCTTCCCATGATTACGTTATAAGCCATGTCAGTATCGATGACTTGGAACCTGGTACTTTTGATCACTTCCTCAACATAATTTCTAAGTTCAATTTCTCCTTTTGTTATAACCGTAGAGTTATCAAACCCTGATATGGCTCGTGACCTTGGGATTACTTGATTCCCCAATAGAATTTCTTCCACGACTCTTAGCAAAATGATATTGACTGAACTATCTGGATCAATCAACACTCTTTTTACGTTAGTGTCATGAATAAGTAAAGATATTACCAGAGCATCGTTGTGAGGAAGCATTAATCCGCCGATATCTGCATCATCGAAGGTTATATCGTCTGCTTCCAGATTTTCACGAACCCGTTTTCCGTGTGTAATTGTGAACTTCGTGGTCGTTTTGCAGACCACTCCGTTTACTTCTTCACCTCCGTGTATCACATTGACGGTTCGTTTTGGAGATGGAGGTTTTAGGGGCTCCTGCCTGTTCTTCATGTATGCTTGTTTACGTTTTTCACTGAACAATTCTGTCAAATAGCCCTGTTTCAATAATTATTCTACCTCACCTTGCAAAAATCTGCAATCTGCAGTTCTGTGTCCATGATCATTATGGAATTCACACCAGATCTGGGTTCCTCTTATTCGGATTCGACCTCATCCCTTTTGGCCATCGAACCTTATCACCCAAATTTCTTAACACTGAAATTAGTTCGGAGGTATTTACATTAAAGGTATGATCCCCAATTCACGCATTACCCCTAGGCTGTTAATCTTGATCCCTTCTGGATCTAGATGAGGACGAGCCCGCATCTCTGATTGGTGGTCCATAATCTGACCTGGTGTTTTCGAAGCTGGGACGAGTTTCACGTCCCGATGGTCCCAAGTAAGGATCGTACCTGTTTTTATCTGATCTCCTATCTGATTCTGAACGTCTTGATCTGGTATAATCTTCCTCTTTCGGACGAGCAATGGTGTTTTCTTCTATTCGAAGTTTAGTACTATACCTGTTATAAACATCGTTCCACGTTGTAGCTGGGAATTCTCTCAAGCTTTCCTTGAGTCTTCTCGTGGCTTATGAGCTTTTGTCATTTAGATTACTTGCGAATGCCATGGCTGCCCAATTATCAGGCACCCTTGGTAGTTGCATTCTTTCTCGTTGAAACCTGTCTACAAATTCACGAAGTAGTTCCGTGTCTCCTTGTTTTATTTTAAAGATGTCCTCCATCCTTTTCTCGACTTTTTGCGCATCGGAGTGTGCCTTTATGAAAGAATCTGCAAGCTCAGCAAAAGAATCAATAGAGTTTTAAGGGAGAACAGAATACTAGGTTAGCGCCCCTTTGGTAAGTGTTTCTCAAATTTTTTTAACTAGGACCGACTCAATTTCTTGTTTTGTTAAGTCGTTGCCCTTCACTCCGGTGGTAAAAGCAGTTACATGGTCGCGTGGGTCGGTTGTCCCGTCATATTTAGGTACATCAGGCATTTTAAACTTCTTTGGAATGGGTACGGGTGCTGCGCTTTGTTTCCAAGGTTGTTGAGAATATCTATCAACGTCAATGCCTTTGATAACAGGTGGTACTCCAGGAATTTGTTCGATTCGATCGTTTTGTTCCTTCACCTGTTTCTGCAAAGTTAGTAATAAAGTCTGTAATTCAGAGTTATTAGACATACCTGGTCTCGCTTCGAGAGATTCATTAGGAGTATCTCCCCTTCATGAGTTTTCCAACCCAGATTGAGGATTTTCCATGGTGATGGTATTATTGGGGGGTGGTGTCGGTGGTGCAGGTAACGCTGCCGGTAATCCCCTTGCAAATTCTTGCAAAGCTTGGCTCACATACTCTGCAATCATTTGCTTTACCCGATCTTGTTCCACCGTTTGATCAATATTATCATTGTTGTTATTGGATATTTCTGGGGATTGTTCCGTTGAAACACGTGGGATCCCTGAAGGTGATGGAACTGGTGTTCTATTCCTTTGCTGGTTGTTGTCATTGTAGTTCGACATAGTTCAGAGGATATCGCTTGATAAGCAAACAAAGATTATCAGATTCCCGGTAATGGAACCAATTTGTTTAACCAAAGAATTGGATTCTTTGCCCAAAGCTATTTTAAGAAGAACACGGGTTTATGATAACCAAAGCATAAGATTATAATTATAGGCAAACTTGTAAATGGAAAGCAGTAAGATGCACAAAAAGTAACTATATTGCAATAGTAGTTCGAATGTTTTTCTCTTCCCCTTTTCAGGTTATCCTTTATATAGAGAATTTCCTAACATAACGTCTACTTTTTTTGGTGATTGAGCATTAATGACTAATAATGACTCTAATGTAACGTTACAATGGATCAATCATAACTGTTGAGTGAATGTTGTGTAACGTATGGATATGTAATTTGAAGATCTCTGAATCTGCCCTTTATTCTGTCCAAATACACTTTTGACCGTGTCTCTTCCTCTTCTCAATCAGGTTGAGACTTCCGTAGCTAATTAACCCATGTATGTGATTTGCCGTGCCTCTTTGCCTCTTACCTCTTCTTAGATTCCCATCCAGCTGTCGTGTCTTCGTTGCTCCACGTAGACTACTGAGTCATTAAGATTTATTACACGTGTGAGGCTCTTTTTTCACCAATACAATGACGCCAAATCTTCAAGGCGTGAACAATGGCTGCAAGCTCAAGATCATGCACCGGGTAATTCTTCTCATGAGTCTTCAACTGGCGCAAGGCGCAGGAAATCACCCTACCCTCCTGCATCAAAACACAACCAATGCCTATCCTCGAGGCATCACAATACACGGTATAAGAACCTGAAGCAAATGGAAATACTAACACTGGAGCTGAGGTCAAAGCCGTCTTGAGCTTCTGGAAGCTATCCTCACACTCGTCTGAACACCTGAACAGAACACCCTTCTGAGTCAATTTGGTCAAAGGTGAAGCAATAGAAGAAAACCCCTCCACAAAGCGACGGTAATATCCCGCCAAACCAAGGAAGCTCCTAATCTCTGTAGCTGAGGACGACCTGGGCCAACTCTGCACCGCCTCTATCTTCTTCGGATCAACCTGAATACCCTCGTTGGACACCAGGTGTCCGAAGAAAGCTACTGAGCCCAGCCAAAACTCACACTTGGAGAACTTTGCATAAAGCTTCTCCTCCCTCAATCTCTGCAATACAACCCTCAAATGCTGAACATGCTCCTCCTGGCTACGAGAATACACCAGGATGTCATCAATGAACACAATAACAAAGGAATCCAAATATGGTTGAAATACGATGTTCATCAAATGCATGAACGATGCTGGGGCATTGGTCAGCCCAAAAGACATCACCAAAAACCATATTAGCCATAACGGGTCCTGAAAGCCGTCTTGGAAACATTTGAATCTCGAATCTTCAACTGATGGTACCCGGATCTCAAGTCAATCTTAGAGAACACCCTAGCTCCCTGAAGCTGGTCAAACAAATCATCAATGCGAGGCAGAGGATACTTATTCTTGACTGTAACCTTGTTCAGCTGCCTATAATCAATACACATTCTCATGGAACCATCCTTCTTCACGAACAACACCGGTGCACCCCAAGGTGACACACTAGGCCGGATGAACCCCCTTTCTAGGAGTTCCTGAAGCCGTTCCTTCAATTCCTTCAACTCCGTTGGTGCCATATGATACGGTGGAATAGAAATAGGCTGAGTGCCCGGCACTAGCTCAATGCCAAAATCAATATCCCTATCGGGCGGCATGCCCGACAAATCAGCAGGAAACACGTCCGAATACTCACGGACTACAGGATTAGAATCGACAGTGGGAGTCTCAGCACTGCCATCCCTCACAAAATCCAAATAAGATAGGAATCCTTTCTCTACCATACGCTGAGCCTTCAGGTATGAAATCACCCTACTAGGCACATAATCAATAGAACCTCTCCACTCGACTCTCGGACATCCCGGCATCGCTAAGGTCACGGTCTTAGTGTGACAATCAAGAACAACATGGAACAGAGATAGCCAATCCATGCCCAATATCACATCAAAGTCAACCATGCTAAGCAATAGCAGATCCACTCGGGTCTCCAGACCCCTAGTAGATATCACACACGACCGATACACTCGGTCCACAATAATAGTATCACCCACTGGAGTCGACACATGAACATATATGACTAAGGACTCGCGGGGCATGTCTAGAAAGTGGGAAAAATATGATGAAACATAAGAATACATGGAACCAAGATCAAATAAGACCGAAGCATCTCGGTGGCAAACTGAAAAAATACCTGTGATCACTCCATCTGAGGCCATATCATCTGGTCGGGTTGGAAGTGCATAAAAATGGGCCTGACCTCCACCGGATCGGCCTCCCCCTCTAGGGCGGCCTCTAGCTACCTGACCCCCACCCCTCGCTGCCTAGGCGGGTGGTGAAGTAACTGGAGCTGATATCGAGGGTTGACCCCTCTGCTGGGATGGACCCCCAAGAAAACGAGGACACTACCTCCTCATATTCCCAAACTCTCCACACTCGTAACAGCTCCCTAGTGCTGGAGACGGGGATTGAAGGGAACCCCTAACACCAGGATAACCTCTGGAAGAATCAGGCATAGATGAGCCCTAAACTGATGGTGCTCGAGATGAACTCTGGGCTGGAAGAGCACTGAATGATAAGTTCCCCTGACGAGAACAGTGAGGACCATGACCAGAGGATCCACCACGATAACCGGAGCGGCCTGACTGAGCCTGCTTGAATGGATGACCCCTGCCGTGCTGGAACTTCCCCTGAAGGAACACCACCAAAGCTACCTGATCCTCGAGGCCTCTTGGACTCCCTCTCATGTCGCTCCTGGCGACGAACTGACTCAATCTCTCAGGTAATGTCAATAACCTGCTAAAAAGTAGCACCCGATACTCTCTCCCTGGTCATAAGAATATAAAGCTGATACGAGAGGCCATCCACAAACTTCCTGATCCTATCTCTCTCTGTAGGGACTAACCAAATAGCATGACGGGAAAGCTCTGAAAACCTCATCTCGTACTGGGACACCGTCATATCACCCTGTAGCAACTGCTCAAACTACCTGTGCAGCTCCTCCCTGCAGGACTGTAGAACATACTTCTCTAAGAAGAGAGTAGAAAACTGCTGCCAAGAAAGGGGCGCTTCACCAACGGGCCTACGCCTCTCATAAGCCTCCCACCAAGTAAATATAGCTCATGAGAACTGGAAGGTAGTAAAAGAGACCCCACTAGTCTTTAATATCCCTGCCGTACGAAGCATTTTTCTGACACTTGTCTAAGAAACCCTGAGCATCCTCACCCTCGGCACCACTGAAAGTCGGAGGTCGAAGCCTCTCAAATCTCTCCAACCTGTGCTGCTCGTCGTCAGCCATAGATGGAACCACAAAATCCTGGGTTGGTGCAACCGGCTGAGTTGGAACTGCCTCCGGGGTCTGAAGCCCCTGAATAACCTGCTCAGGTGTACGGGCAGCTGGAGTCTGAGTGCCTCCCCCGGCCTGAGAAGTAGCGGCTGAAGTAGGATAGCAACTGCCTGAGCAAGACTGGTGCATGCAGTCAGAATCTGGGCCAAGGTCTACTGAAGACCCGAAATAAAAATAGGCACAAATGGTGCCTGAGCTGGTCCCACTGGAGCATCTGTAGCTGGGAATGATCTGGAACAATAGATGGGTCTATCTGTACCGCTTCGGTAGCTGTGCGGGTTACTCCTCTACCTCTACCACGGCCTCGACTCCTCATGGGTCCCACTGGTGGCTGATCGCCCTGACCGGTAGCGCGTGTCCTCACCATCTATGAGAGAATGAAACAATAGAAGTTTATTTTCCAGAATCAATAGATTCACACGACAAGAATTCAAAAAATGTGAGATTTTTTTTCCTAAGATTATGCAGCCTCTCGAAGATAAGTACAGACGTCTCCGTACCGAACCGCAAGACTCTATTGAACCTTCTCATGACCGTTGAGTCCTATGTAACCTAGACCCTGATACCAACTTGTCACGACCCTAAATCTACACTGGTCGCGATGGCGCCTATCGTGGCATTAGGCTAGACAATTTACTGAACATAATCGAGGTACTTTCCATTTAGAATAATAACGCAATTTTATCAAAAACTTACGCGTTGAAATATTTCACAAATGCGGATAAGAAATGAAAATATCTGAACAAAAATCCCCAAAACCTGGAGCCAACAGTCATGAGCAACTAAATAGAACACAGAATCTAACACAGTTTCCTTAATACATCAAGTCTAGGAAAAATATAAATAGCAACAAAATGAGAGGGAGAACGGTGGGGTTGCGAACGCCGTGCAGCTACCTCACAATCTCTGACAACTGCTCCACTGATGAAAAATCAAATCTCACTCGATCAGGGCACCTGGATCTGCACACAAGGTGCAGGGAGTAACGTGAGTACACCAACTCAGTAAGTAACAAATATAAATAAAGACTTGAGTGTAGTGACGATATTTAATAATCATGAAAATTCATATAATAAACATCAGTGGAAAACAATAATTCAAGTCAAGGATCTACGTCCCGAATTTCATATAAAACATTGGTTCAACATTTATCGTTTAGAGGCAAAAATGTAAAGAAGAGTGAAAACAGAAGTTTCATAGAAAATAAGCCCCTCGGGCACAGTGTCACTCACAATATAAAGCCTCTCGGGCAAGCCTGTCAGTCACTCGAGACTCATCTCTCGTGAATTAGCACTCACACTCATCACTCACGCTCAATAGGTGCCATATAATAACCGCTGCGGCATGCAACCTGATCCATGTATATATATATATATAACGATACGGCATGCAACCCGATCCATAAATAGTCGACTGCACTCATTGGGGGTGTACAGACTCCGGAGGGGCTCCTCCAGCCCAAGCGCTATATCACTGTGGTGTGCAGCCTGATCCACCATATCTCGTTGCGGCGTGCAGCCCGATCCAATATATATCTCGCTACGACGTTCGGCCCGTTCCAATATATATATGTATATGTATATAACGTTGCGGCGTGAAGCTCGATCCATCACTATTATCACAATCCGGATCTCAGCCTCTCTCAGTCATCACCCTCACAAGTCACTCGGGCAACTCACCACAAATCACGGGGACTCAGCCCAAAATATCTTTCATTTGTTTGAAAACAGGATGATAAATAGGAATAAACAATAACCTAGTATAAATTATGACTGAGATTATATTTTCTATCAAAAACAGTGTGAGAATAGTAGTAAAACACCCATGTGGGTCAAAAACAGTTCGTCACAAGGCCCCAAGCATGGCATACAACCCAAGATATAGTATAAGTCTCTAAAATACGAAATATCATATGATTTCGAATCAAATATGCGACTTAATAGTCGCTACAGGACGGACCAAGTCACAAGACCTACTGGTGCACGCCCACACGCCCACACGCCCGTCACCTAGCATGTGTGTCACCTCATTTATCAAGTCAATACGAAATACCGGGGTTTTATACCCTCAGGTCTAGATTTACAATTGTTACTTACCTCAAACCGGATGAAAAACTACTCCGCGATGACTTTTCCCCTCGACTCGGACTCCACGCGCTCCGAATCTATTCAAAACAGATTCATATCATTAAAATATGCTAAAGGGACAAAGCCCACTCGAAAATATCCAATTTACATCCAAAATCCCGAAATTGGCCAAACCCGACCCCCGGGCCCACAACTCGAATTCCGATAACAATCACAAAACTAGAATCCTTACTCTCTCAGTCCATACACACCAAATACATCAAAATCCAACCACAAACGACCCCTCAATTCCTTAATTTAAGTCTCCAATTCTCAAGCCCTAAAACCCCCAAATTTAGTCATAAACTTCCATAAGTTTCACCTATAATTAGTCAAATAACACCATAGAAATGAGTTTTAGGTCCAAAAATCTTACCTCCACGAAGTTCCGTTGATTTCCCTCTTCAAATCGCTCCCACAAGCTCCAACCCGTATGAAGAATTTGATGAAATAAGCTAAAATTCGCGAAGGCTACTATTTATATGCTCTGCCCAGCTAAATCGCATCTCCGGTCACATGCGCCGCACCTGCGTGACCTCTTCTGCGGTCCACTCAACCGCCCACGACCACATCTGCGCCCCAGGTACCGCACCTGGGGCCTCGCAGATGCTTCCAAATCACTGCATCTGCGGTTTTTCACCTCATGGATAATTTCCACTCCTGTGATGCCTAATTCGCACCTGCGGTGACCGCACCTTTAGCCACCGCACCTGTGGCCACCCCTCCGCATTTACGGAATCACTGAACATCACACCAGCAACACTCTAAGGCCAAAAACTCCCCCGTCAATCATTCGAACTCATCCCGAGGCCCTCGGGACCTCAACCAATGGTACCCACAAGTCATAAATGATCACCCGAACTTAGTTGGACCCTAGGAACACCCAAAATAACACCAAAAACACCAAATCGAACCCAAATTCAAGCCTAAGGATTTCTAAACTTCCAAAATTTGCCAACGATGCCGAAACCACCCAAACCATGTCCGAATGACCTAAAAATTTGCAGACATATCCCAAATGACACTACGGACCTGTTACAGCTTTTGAAATTCCATTCCGACCCCGATAGCTAATTTTCCACTGCCGACCGAAAATCTCCAAAAATCTAATTTTTGCCAATTCAAGCCTAATTCTACTCCGGACCTCCGAATGACATTTTGAACACACTCCTACGTACCAAATCACCTAATGAAGCTATCCGAGCCACAAAAATCACATTCCGAGATCATTCACCTATAAGTCAACTTTCGGTTGACTTTTCCAACTAAATCACCAACTTAAGAGACTAAGTGTCTCATTTCTCATCACAACCACTCCGAACCCGAACCAATCAAACCAACGCAACAAAAAGAGATGAACCATACAAGAATGAAGAAGAAATGAGAAAAAACAGGCTAAACTCTCAGAACGACCGGCCGGGTCGTTACAAGAGTTTTCAGAGCAAGAAGAGAGATGTTGAATGGCTGACAAGATCAATTGTCCAAGATATACATGCGCGAGGTGCAACCAAGGCGAAGGTTGCAAGAAAACTGGGAAAAATGAATTGGTATCTATGACTATTGTAATAGGAGATACAAAGCTAAACAATAGATAAATACCAGTAGTTCTATTTTTTTTTGAGTAGTTACTACAGCTTGAGTCTACTGATCATGCTGTAGGGTTTTTTGTTTCGACTTGTACAATAACATCTTTCCCTGGTTATAAAAATTTACTTACCAAAAAAATAAAATAAAGTAACAATGTAAGGTCTAAAACTTACTAATATTGAATGTGTATTTTACAACCAATAACTTATTACGTATACAAAAAACTATAGAGGGCCATTTATTGGAATAGATGAAAAATAAAAATAATAATAAATGTCAATTTATTTTGAAAACTTATTATTTCATTCTTATTTCTTCTATTCTGAATTTTAACCAAGTTAATTTTAATACGATATTATAATCGATTCAACTTTATTTTGTAATTTCTTTCATTATCGGTGGTCTTTTTTATTGAAATATATCTATTTAAGCCAAAAATTTTGTCAACCTGAAGATAGTTTTACTTGTATGATGAATTTGAAAAATAATAAAATTAATTTTTTTTGCTAATTAACTGTTTCAAATATTTAATTATTTATTTTTCGCAATAAAAAATATAAATTTATTGATAAATTCCTAATATTAGCTCATACCAAATTTTAAATATTCGATTATAATTATACGTTATCGAATAAAAATTATTTTACTCAAATTGTAAGACAAATTAAATGAGTGGAAAATAGTTTTTTTTTTATATTTTATAGTATTTTAGTATATAAAGAGTTTCACCTAAATCAAAACATAAAAAAAAAGTTACTCTGTCATCTTCCAAGTACGTCGTACGTCCTCTTTGATTGAATTCTTGGTATCTGTCCAAAGGGATAAACTTCTAAATACCATGTGGTTACGTCCTATTTGGTTAGTATTTTTAATTCTTTCCTTTTCTTGCCATTTATATATTATTTATTTAAGTGTAAAAATTTATATAAAATAAAATATTAATATTTTTGAAGTTCTAAATATTTAAATTTTTCTACGTAATCCAAATAAAGAAGAATGTACTAATTTAATTGATTTTGTAGTCCTAAATATTAAAAAAATAATTAAATGAGTATTCCTACATATTAGAAAAATAACTAAATTACTATGTTATCCAATGTAAACTCTATTTTTAAAGGGTAAAAAAGGCGAACGATCAGAAGTGGATTCCGGGGTCCGTAGGTCATTTTGGAGTCATTTGGCTAAAGTTAGAAATTTGAAGGTGTTTGAGAAGTTTGACCGGGAGTGGACTTTTGGATATCGAGGTCGGATTCTGATTCCGGAAGTTGGAGTAGGTCTGTAATATCAAATGTGACTTGTGTGCAAAATTTGAGGTCAATTGGACGTGATTTGATATGTTTTGGTATCACATGTTGAAATTGGAAGTTCTAAAGTTCATTAATCTTGAATTTGAGTGTGATTCATGGTTTCATTGTTGTTTGATGTGATTTGAGGCCTCGAGCAGGTCCGTATTATATTTTGGAACTGGTTGGTGTGATTGGACGGGGTCCCGGGGGATTCAGGTGGATTCCCGATGGCTAACAGATCAATTTTGCAATTTAAGGATGAATTGAGGCAGTTGATATCTGGTATAACCGCACCTGCGAGGTTTTGGCTGCAGGTGCAGAGCCGCTGGCGCGGCCATCGGGTCGTAGATGCGGCTTGGGCGAAGAAAGGCAATGACCGCAGATGCGGAAGTTTACTCATAGATGCGGGTGCGCATCTGCGCTAAGGAGACCGCATAAGCAAACTGTTGGACCTGAGCCTGGGACCGTAGAAGTGGCTCACGCGCCGCAGAAGCGGGGCCACATGAGCGGTCTACACACCGCAGGTGCGAGAAGCGGGCTGGGCAGTGTGTTCTTTTAAAAGAGAGGGGTGGCTCATTTTCACCATTTTTCCTCCACGGGAGCCGATTTGGAGCAACTTGCGAGTGCCATTTTTCACCACCAAGCTTGAGGTAAGTGGTTTATGCTAGTCTTGAGTTAAACACATGATTATTTATAGATTTGAACATGGAAAATTAGTGAAAACTTGGGGTTTTGGTAGAAAATCTAGAAATTTATATTTTTGGATTTTGGCCATGAATTTAGGCATGGAATTGAGAATAAATTATATATTTTAGTTCGTGATTTAATGGGTAAAGTTTATCTTCCAAAAATTTCGGAATCAGGGCACGTGGGCCTGAGGGTGATTTTATCAACTATAACGACCCGGCCGGTCGTTCCGTGACATTAGCCCCGTTCCCCCTGTTTCTTCTTTGTCATGTATTGCTTAGCCTATTTTCGATGTGTTGGGTCGGTTGGTTCGGGTTCGGAGTGATCGTGGTGAGAAATGAGACACTTAGTCTCTTAAGTTTGCCTTATGGTTGGAAAAGTCAACCAAAAGTTGATTATTAGGTAAACGACCTCGGAATATGGATTTTTCGGCTCGAATGGCTTCGTTCGGTGATTTGGGACTTAGGAGTGTGTTCGGAATGTGGTTTAGAGGTCCGGAGTAGAATTAGGCTTGAATTGGCGAAATTGAGTTTTTGGCAATTTTCGGTCGGCAGTGGAAAAATTAGCTATCAGGATCGGAATAGAATTCCGAAAGTTGGAGCAGGTTCATAGTGTCATTTTGGATGTGTGTGCAATTTTTTAGGTCATTCGGACGAGGTTTAGTTAGTTTCGGCATCGTTGGTGAATTTCGGAAGTTTGAAAATCCTTAGGCTTGAATCATGGGTTGATTTGGTGTTTCGATGTTATTTTGGGTGTTCCGAGGGTTCGACTAAGTTCGGGTGATCATTTATGAGTTGCTGGTACTATTGGGTGAGGTCTCGAAGGCCTCGGGCGTGTTTCAGATTGATTTCGGGCTATATTTCTCCATGATTTCAGTGCTGGTGTGTTTCTGCATCTGGTGTCTCTGCCCTTCATCGCGATCGCGGAGTGAAGGATGCGATCGCGTAAAGGAAGGTATGAGGCTGTTTATTTCTTCTTCGCGTTTGGACATGGGTCTGCATTCGCATAGGGTGAGGCAAGTGGAGCATCGCGTTCGCGTAGGGGAGCATGCGATCGCGTAGTGTTGGGTCTGAGTTGAGGCAGGATTGTTGCCTCTTCGCCTTCGCGAGGTCATTTCCGCGTCCGCGTAAGGGAGTCAACAGTGAGCAACGTAATCGCGAATGGTATTATGGGTTCGCATAGGGGTAAATTGGGTAGTGTCATTTTTTTTTCTTCGCGATCGCGTGCCTATTTCTGCGATCGCAGTGAGTAATGCACCTGGGCAGAAAGATTTATATCCAAAAACGAGGGTTTCGTCCATATTTTCAAAAACCCATTAGAGAGCTTGGGAAAAGGTGAAATTTGAGGAGATTTTCAGTGGAGTAATTGGGGTAAGTATTCTTCACTCACATTTGGGTTAATTTCATGATTTAGTCTTGATTTTCACCATTTAATTTGAGAAATTAGAGTGGAAATTGGGGGAAAATGGGAGAGAAGTTTGGGGATTCTTTTGGGGATTTGAATGGGCAATTGAGGTCAGATTTTGATGAATTTGATATGGGTAGACTCGTGGGCCTAGGGGTCGGGTTTGGCCAATTTCGGGATTTTTGATTGAATTTGATAAATTTCGAGTGGGCTTCGTTCCTTAGAATATATTAATGATATAAGTCTGATTTTTGGTAGATTTGGAGCAATCAGAGGCCGAGACTAAAGGCAAAGACATTGAGGGCTAGGATTTTAGCCAGTTTTAAGGTAAGTAACGTTTCCAAAATTGGTTATAAGGGTTCGAAACCCCAAACTATATGCTATATGATTATAATTTAGGTGACGCACATGCCAAGTGACAGGCGTGCGGGCGTACACCGAGTGATTTTTGGCCTGGCTCATCCAATGGCACTGTTGTTTAACCAAAGAATTAGACCCTTTGACTAAAGCTTATTTTTAAGATGAATACGGGTTACTGATAATCAAGATAATGGAGAAAAATAAATAATAGTCAATATTGTAGAAATATAGAGTTGATTGTATTCGAGAATCAGATGCCTTTACAAGCTGTATTCCCCTCCCTTATATAGGAGATTCTTACAACGTACGACTCTTGTTATGGTCACTCATTAATGACTAATTATGACATTAGTGAGGCATTAGAAAGGATAACGGTAATTGGGGGTTCAGTTACATAACGTTCGAGTAATCAATTGTGGGTCCTTGGATCTGCTCGTAGCTTTGTCTAGATTCATTATGACCGTGCCTCTCTCCCGTTTTGATCAAGTTGAGTTTCTCGTGGCTGATAAGTTCGTGGGTTTACTGAACCGTGCCTCTTTGTACCATATCTCTTCAAGGAGTCACGTCCAGCTATTGCATTTTCCTGTGTCTACGTGACTGGCTGAGTTGTCAAAATCTGGCTTACGTGTGAAACTCTTTTTTACCAATACAGATAGTCCCCCCACTTACTATATATTTAACAATTAATATTTTGTAAGTGGATATTCATTTATGGCGGGAATATTTTGCCGCCGCTTTTCCTTGAATTATTGTATCCTTCTCTGCACCATAGGTGTTGTTTGTCACTTCCATTTAATGCTCATACCATGTGTCCTTTTCGGATTGGTTCTGCATTTACTCAGCACCTTTTAGGGCTTTTGCGACTGTGCCAGTCCCGAAGTGACATCTTCAATTATGACTTTTCATCATTATTTCCTTTTTCTTCACGTTTGACGGTTGTCTTCAAGTATAAATACATGTTTTCTTTTCTTTGCTTCCACGAAACACTTTTCTAACTTTATCTTTTGTAAAGAACTTTCTTCTTTGCCTTTGTAAACATGTCTTCTTCAAACCGACCTCAAATATTAATAGATATTGAAAGTTTAGCGCCTTCTTCTGCTCCGATTAGGAGTCGGAGGGGTGATATACTTAGAAGTCTAGGATCCACTCCTTCGAGGGGCTCTTCTTCTTCTCAGATAGTTCCTCCTCCTTCCATTAGATCTCCAGTTTCTCCGAGATTTAGGGTTTCTCGGTCTCTATCTAGAGGTCGAGGCGAACACCTTCGTGAACCTGGAGTCGATGAAATTGTCCCTGCTGAGTTTTTTTTTCTAGGGATAGTCAAGTTCTTGTAGATCAATCTTGTTCTCTTGATAGTGTAGAAAGATATCCAACCCTTATAACTGAGGGTCAGATTTCCCTTGTTCGTAGGGAATGATTTTGGAAATCTGAGTTTCCTGTCTATATTCCAAATAGTAATCAAAGAATAACGTCTTACAAGATGGGATATTCTTTTAACCAAAAGAAAATGGCCGTAGAAGGCTAGCTTTCAGAATAAGAAAAGGCACACATGCCTTAGGAGTTTGGCTTCTTTAGCCTCGGTTCCTTTTACCTTCAACCATCTTATTCACCTCTACTCTCCTACCTTATTTTGTGAAGGGTTTTTTACTCTGATTGCTAGAAGAAAAAGAGTGCTAGTAACCCCTGGAGACGATAAGGATAGGGGCTGGTACCTCCGGTATGTTGCTGTACCTACTGCTGGTTTAGTGGGTGAAGAAAATCTTCCCTTCCCTGAGAAGTGGAATCGCACAGGTGAGTATGATTTAGCTCACATTTACTTCTTCTTGTTTTGACTTGAGATGTTTTATTTAACACAGTATCTGTTTTTTTCTTCTCTCAGCAATCATGAATACTGTTGAGAATGTCTCCTGTATTCGTGATTGGGTAGAAAAATTGTTATCTGTTTCTCCTTCAGAAGAAAGATCTTGGAAGTACCTCGCTGGGAGGTATGGTTGGCAAGTAAAGACCCACAGTAAGTGAAGCTCTTGTTCTTGCTTCTTTCCTTACTCGAGTCTTTTTTTTTGTCGTTTAACTTTTTTCCCTTTTTAATAGGGTTCTCTGCTCGTGGGGTGTCTGCTTCATCTATCCCGAAGATGTCCTTGGCTCAAGCCCAGGAAATTATTGTTGGTTTATCTTCCTCTTCGAGGAAGATCAGTGAGTCTGGTTCCATAGAAGAAGAAGAAGAGGGTGCTTTAGTGCACATGCCACGGAGAAGGAGGATGGTTTTAGATGATGAGCTTACTACTTTAACCTTGCCTTCCATGTTTGTGATTGAGCCCCCTATCCTTGATGATATTTCACATTCCCCTATTCATGAGGGTGTTGATCTTGCTCCTGACGACGTCCCTTTGGCTGCTGTCTTTCCTGCTTCTTTGAGAGAATCTGTTTCGTCTATTCCTTTGGCTATCACAACTTCTGCTGCTGCTTTTCCTGTAACTTCTTCTTCCCTTCAACTTTCCGTGCCTGCTTCTTTGCCCGTGGCTTCTCCAGCTCCTCAACCTTCCATGCCTGTTGCTGTTCCATCTCTGCCTGCTTCCATGCCTTCCGTTAGGGAAGTTAGGTCTTCCAGCAGAGAGATGCGTCATGTGGTAATAGAGGTTCCATTTTAGGGAAACCTTTTCAAGAAGACGGGTGAGCTTGAAGTGTGGATCAAGCCTTTGAACTGAGAAAGCAAAGCTAGCTAGTCACGGTGCTCTTACATGGGCCAATGAGGTCGTGCATACCTCTTCAAAGGTATGGTGTAAGTTATCCTCTTTCACTCTCGTATATGAAATTTACTATATATGACTGGTTTATTTCTTGTAGATTAACCTTATAGGNTCTCAACTTCATGATAATGCAATAGAGTGATAGGAATTTTACACATGTTTAAGAATGTTTCCAAGGAAAGTTTTTTGTTTGAACTTCCATGACATTTTACATGTGTTTGGTTATCGTCTAAAACTCATGTTTGCAACTGTTTTTATTTAACATATTTGATATACTCTTGTATTTCGTAACTGCTTTTCATAGGTAACAGTTTTTCGATATTAATACAAGGAAACAACTATTTTTTACTAGTAACAGTTTTTATAAAGATTGGGGTTTTTACCCGCAACTGTTTTGGAAACAGTTTTCTAATAAGTACGATGAAAACTTTTTCTTATTCGTAACTATTTTTATTTGATAACAGTTTCTTGAACAAATACAAGGATTTAGATCTTTCATCCATAACTATTTTATTTGAGAATAGTTTTTTGAATGAGTACATTCATGATGATCTTTTACCCCTAACTGTTTTTGTTACAACAATTTTGAATAAGTATAAAGATGTACATTTATTTCTCATGACTAACATTTTGCCTTTCAACCTGAATATGTTCGAAGGTTTTTTCTTTTTTCATTAGGCTTTGTATTTGGATGGCTCTTTTGATTTCTTTTGATTTTGCTCGTGTCACTTGTCTTGTTGGGTAGATGGGTCTTCAGGCTCGAGCTTTTGACTTTCTGATAGTCTTCTTTGCTCCGTCTTAGCCTTCGAAGGTTTTTGCTTTTTGCATTAGGCTTTGTATTTGGATGGCTCTTTTGATTTATTTTGATTCTACTCGTGTCACTTGTCTTGTTGGGTAGATGGGTCTCCATGCTTGAGCTTTTGACTTTCTGATAGTCTTCTTTGCTTCGTCTTAGCCTTCCATACTGTATAGTCCCGCAAGTGTTTAAGCATTGAAGAATGAAATTTCGAGCACTTGATTATTCCTTCCTTGTGGTCCTTTTCCTGAAAAGGAAAAACATTCCGGACTCGAAGGTATATAGTTTTTTAGATGATGACNTAGGCTGATAGATTATTTCATGCTCACTTAATTCTATGGCCCACTTGGCTAATCTTCCTGACAATTCCTGTTTATGCAGAATATTTCTTAAAGGATATGAGGTCACAATAGTGATTGGGTGGCATTGAAAATAGGGTCGTAATTTTCTAGATGCCATTATTAAAGCTAAGGCTTACTTTTCCAGATGTGGATATCTAGTCTCAACATCTAGCAATGTTTTACTTACATAATAGACAGGTGATTGTTTACCTTTTTCTTCTCTTACCAATACTGCACTTACATCAATTTCTGAGACAACCAAGTAGATGTACAATCTTTCCCCTTTTTTTGGATTTGAAAGCAGTGGTAGTTTCGATAGATAAATCATCAGATTCTTGAGGGCTTGCTGACATTCTTCAGTCCATTCGAACTGATTTTGCTTTTTGAGAACTGAAAAGAATTTAAAACTATTTTTGGAAGATTTAGAAATAAACCTACCCAAAGCTGCTATTCTCCCTGTCAGTCTTTGAACTTCCTTTTTATTTGTTAAAATATCAGGTATTTCCTCTATGGCTTTAATTTGAGCGGGATTTACCTCTATTCCTCTGTTTGATACAAGGAAACCCAAAAATTTGCCTGATTGCACTCCAAAAGCGCATTTCTCTGGATTTAACTTCATATTATACCTGCGTAAAATATCAAAAGCAGTAGAGAGGTGCTGGAAATGGTCTTGTGCTTGTGGTGATTTTACCAACATATCATCAATATAGACTTCCATCGTCTTTCCAAGATGTTCTTGGAACATTTTAGTCACTAACCTCTGATAGGTGGCTCCGGCATTTTTTAAGCCAAAAGGCATAACTTTATAACAATATGTCCCCTTGTTCGTGATAAAGGAGGTTTTTTCCTCGTCTAAAGGATCCATTTTAATCTGATTATAACCAGAATATGCATCTAGAAATCTTAATAGTTCATGACCTGCTGTGGCATCAATCATTTGATCTATATGAGGCAATGGGAATGAATCTTTGGGGCATGCTATATTTAAGTTAGTATAATCTATGCATACTCTCCACTTTCCATTCTTTTTAGGTACTACCACAGTGTTTGCTAACCAGTTAGGGTACGTTACCTCTGGTGTCAAACCAATCTTCAAGAGTTTCTTTACCTTTTCGTCGATCACTTGGTTCTTGAATGGTCCTTGCTTTCTTTTCTTCTGCTTAACAGGTACGAAGGATATATCTTAATTTAGTTTATGAGTCATCACTTCTGGTGGAATGTCTGTCATATCTGAGTGGGACCACGCAAAGCAGTCTGCGTTAGCCTTTAAATAATCAATAAACTTATCTCTTCGAGCGGGGTCTAGCCTCGTGCCTATATACACTTTCTGCTCAGGATTTTGTTCAGATAATGGAACATCTTCGAGCTCTTCCGTAGTTGTTTTGATGTGCTCATCTTCCTCCGGCTCACGAATGACGTCCGGTATGGAATCTGTTTCTGTGTGGTAAAGTATACCTTTCGTGGTAACTTGATTTTCCTTCTCGTAAGTATTTTCTCTTGTACCTGTTTCAGCAATAATACCTTCCGTACCTATTTTGGTAGTAATTTCTTCCATGTTTGTTTGGGTTGTGTTACCTGCTTGGGAGATTCCCTTATCTCGTAATTCTTCCACCTTTGTTTTCTTGTTGTAGTGTACCACAGAGTTTATGTTTCTTGCGATATGCTGATCTCCTTTGATTTGTTGAATCACCCATTCATAAGGAAATCTAATTACCTGATGCAGCGTGGAGGGTATCGCTTTCATGTCGTGGATCCATGGCCTTCCAATGATCACGTTATAAGCCATGTCAGTATCGATGACTTGGAACCTGGCATTTTTGATCACCCCCTCAACATAAGTGCTAAGCTCNGATATTGACTGAACTGCCTGGATCAATCAACACTCTTTTTACGTTAGTGTCATGAATAAGTAAAGATATTACCAGAGCATCGTTGTGCAGAAGCATTAATCCACTGATATCTGCATCATCGAAGGTTATATCATCTTCTCCACGAGCTCGTTTCCCATGTGTAATTGTGAACTTCGTGGTTGTTTTGCAAATAACTCCGTTTACTTCTTCACCCCCGTGTATTATGTTAACGGTTCATTTTGGAGAAGGAGGCTTTGGGGGCTCTTGCATGTTCCTCATATATGCATGTTTACCTTTATCACTAAACAATTATGTTAAATAGCCCTGTTTTAACAAATTTTCTACTTCACCTTGTAAAAATCTGCAATCCGCAGTTTTGTGCCCATGATCGTTGTGAAATTCACACCAGTGATCTGGGTTTCTTCTACTTGGATTTGACCGCATCTCTTTGGGCCACTTAACCTTGTCTCCCATGTTCCTCAATATTGAGACAAGTTCAGTAGTACTTACATTAAAGGTATGATCACCAATTTAAGTACTACCTCTAGGTCGTTCATCTTGATCTTTTCTGGATCTAGACGAAGACGAGACTATGTTTCTTCCTTGTGGTTCCTAGTATTTTTGAACCTGGCGCGGATA
>ML417074.1:0-17319 GCA_005239525.1 Nicotiana knightiana | reverse complement strand
GTATATTTGAACACCACGTATTTTGAAGAGACTATGTTTTAAATATTTCTCTTTATAAATATACATTCATAGAAAGTATGTTTCAAAGAAGAAATTTCTCTATTCCAAAATGATTATATCATTAAAGTTTTCAAAATAAACTCACGATTTAAAGATTTTCACTCGAAGTGTTTGACCAGTTTTATTGAGTTTATTGGCTAAGGCCTGACGTGAATAAATTGATGCAGTGCTGAGTTGCTAGTGCTTTTAGTGGGTTGTGATTCCCGCCATTTGGATTGCATTCTTTCCATTCTTTTTACGTATTTCTATTATGATGTCCGTTAATCGTAATTATTGAATTTTCTTCCGTATTATTCGATCGTATCGTTAATTACATTTGAAAAATCTTTAGATAGATATTATATTTCGGCCATTTATACATTTATTCTTTTTTACTTATTAGACCGGTGGTGTCTTGACTAGTCCTCGTCACTACTTCATCGAGGTTAGTCTTGATACTTACTGGGCACCGCTGTGGCGTGCTCATACTACACTTCTGCACATTTTTGTGTGCAAATCCAGGTTATTGTTGTTAGTAGCTGCGCAGATCATTGCTGAGGAGACTCAAGGTAACCTGCTGCTGCGTTCGCAGGCTTCAGAGTCACCTTCCTGTTTTATTTCTATTCAACTGTACTTACTTATTCCTAGACAGTTGTATTTGGATTTGATAAAATGATTTGGTAGAGCTTATGACTTGTATTTACCGGGTTTTGAAAAATTATAAACTCTGTCAAGATGTCTATATCGAGACTGTTATAATTCCTTTATTATTGTTGTCGTTCAGTGAAAATGTTAGGCTTACCTAGTCCCTAAGACTAGGTGCCATCACGATACCCAACGAAGGAAAATTTGGATCGTGATAATTTAGAACTTTTGAAGTAACATTTTTTCTTCTAAATTATTACTTATATACCTATTACCTGAGTAGGGGCGGCTTAAGTATATATTTTGTAAAAGCAAATTTTAATATGACGTCTAATTTTTTTTTAAAAAAGGTTATAGTATATATTTCTATTTGAAGTCTATTCTTCTAGATTTTTGAGATGCAAAGTTCTAAATAATATTTTTGTAATAAGTTTTTTCAAAATAATTCTTTTTAAATAATATAGCCAACTCATTTAATCTTTCTTGAGACATTATTGATCTTAACTAAGATTTTATCAATTTAACTTGAAAAACTTCTTTCGCTGAAACAACTCTTTTAGGAAATGTTAATATTATTCAATAAGCAATCTAAGTATTTGGAAAAGAAAAATCTTTTTATTTAATTGAGTATGTCGATTAGAGTAGTATCATCTACTTATATTATTTCCCTTATCAAATCAATTCCAATTCACATTAATTATTCACATTATCCATTTTTAAGTAAGCCAAACAGTTACTTCATAACAAAAAAAGAATATATGAGAAAGTCCACATTTATACTAAAAGTACTAAATATTATTTTTTTTAAATACCTATAAACTTATTATTTCTAAAAAAATGGGGCATCCCAAATTTGGGACCTAAAACACAAGCCTTATTAACTATACAACATTAGAGTTGATACTGAGTGTAGTATGTCAGCATTGTATCAAATTTTTTGTTCTCTTAAATATCCTAACAATAAATCGCCAACACATTATATAAAGATGAATTAAGGTTGAGGATGTAGCAAAGCCAGCAAGATAAAATTAGACAAGAGGGGTTGCTCCGATAGTCACTATATCTCACCTACAACTTTAGGGTTGTGGGTCCGAGTCATCAAAAAAGTAATAGCTCGATAAAAAAAGATGAAGGGAAATTTTTTATTTTTTTTTAAAAAGAAAAAGACAAAACTAGAAAGAAAAAAAAAAGTGAAAAAACAACAGAAAGAAGGTGGGAACAAGAACAACCAGAAAAATGAGTGGACCAAAATAACATAGTACAGTACTCTCTGAAAATGGGAATCAAAGTCATGTGGAATCAGCAACGTACAACTTTGCTTATGAACGTTAATTCTTTCACCAACCAAAGCGAAATATATCACCATCCAACGCATTGCTAAAGTTTTCCATGATTGAGGTATTATGTACTATGATTAAGTGATTAACCTAGCAACAAATCACTTAATTATATTTATATAGATGAAATTATAATTATAGGCGTTTGAACAATATTTAGATCATGAAATTATAATTGTAGGTTTTTCTACGTTTTGATTTTTTTTTTGTTCGTATTTAATATTTACATCAGGAAAAATTCGATTTGAGGGGCCACGAATCAAACAAGAAAACTAAATAACATAGAAGTTTAAGAACTTTAATGGTATGTCCCCAAAGAATGCGCGTGAAACCAAATATACTTCTATATATGAGGCCGTTTAAAATAAGGACATATTTGAAGCAAGTATATTACATCAAAAGCATATTTATGCTAAAATATTAACAATAGGCAAATTCGCTCAATTTCGCATGGTTTAAGGCCTTATTTGGACCTTTTCCGTAAAAAAAATTATTTGTTGTGTTTGACAGTTTGAACATCACTTTGACTTTGGAAAGAAAGTTTGAAGTTTTGTAAGTAAAAACTTGAATTTTCACTTGAAAATTAAATATTACTTCAAATTAGTTTCTCAACATAAAATTCTCTAATTTATGTTGGAGTTGAAATATTGAAATAAATTTTTTAACAAACATTGCTTTATATTTCAAGTTGAACTTAAAGTAATGAAATAATTGTAGTGACAATATGGTGTGCTATTATATTAATTTTTTTAAAAGAGCTCAAAAATATTCCTATGGTATACAATTTTTTAAAATGAAACGTGTGATATTTTCCAAATCTAATATCAACCACAGATGCAATAGCGTGTAGTCGATGTACAAGTCAGAGTCACGGACCCAACTTTTTACTCTCACTTTATGTGTGAAATAACTTGAAATTCTATATATTGAAAAGCTAATCGTTGTGTATTCTTAACCAAAAACGTTACATTAATGGCTTCTGTGATTGAGCAGTGTCAAGTTGCGCCACCTCCCGGCGGTGCAGCTGAGCTCACACTTCCCCTCACATATTTTGATCATATTTGGTTACTTTTCAACCATAACCGGCGAATTTTGTTCTACAAATTCCCTATTTCCAAACCCGAGTTCATCCAAACCATTATTCCTACTCTTATAGATTCGCTCTCCCTTACTCTCAAACACTATTTACCTTTAGCTGGCAACGTTGTTTGTCCACTATTAGATTGTAACAGTTATCCTGAATTGCGTTACGTAACAGGAGATTCTGTATCTGTTACTTTTTCTGAGACTGATATGGATTTTGATTTTTTCGTTGGTAACCATCCTCGAAATCTGAAGGATTTTTATCATTTTGTTCCTCATTTGAGAGAGCCTAAGCATGCACCAGGGGTTCAGTTAGCCCCCGTCTTAGCCATTCAAGTGACACTTTTTCCGAATCATGGCATATCCATTGGTTTCACTAATCATCACGTCGTTGGTGATGGAGCTAGCATAGTAAGGTTCATAAGGGCATGGGCTTTGCTTACAAAATTCGGCGGAGATGAGAAATTCTTAGCAAATGAGTTCATTCCGTTTTATGATAGGTCCGTAATTAAAGACCCTCATGGACTAGGGAAATCCATATGGGATGAAATGAAGAAATATAAGTTCGAGATGTGTGACAGTATGACTCCTCCCGATAAGGTTCGAGGTACTTTTATTGTAGCACGAGAAGACATCTTGAAGCTCAAGAATTTAATATTGTCAAGAAAACCGAGCCTAACTCATGTAACATCTTTCACAGTAACATGTGCTTACGTATGGACTTGCTTAATAAAATCAGAGGCCGCAATAGGGGAAGAGAGAGACGAGAATGGAGTGGAGTTCTTCGGATGTGCAGCAGATTGCAGAGCGCGACTCAATCCACCAATTCCTCCAACTTATTTCGGGAATTGCATAGTTGGGTACGTTGCAAGAACAAGGCATGCTGACATAGCTGGAAAGGAAGGCTTTACAATGGCTGTGGAATTAATTGGAGAAACCATACAGAAAAGGATGAAGGATGAGGAATGGATCCTAAATGGTAGTTGGTTTAAAGAATGTGGTACAATAGACGGAAATCGATCGCTTTCAATTACTGGATCGCCAAAATTTGACTTATATGCTGCTGATTTTGGTTGGGGAAAGCTAGAAAAATTAGAATTTGTTTCTATTAACAATAATAATGGCGTAACGATGTCCCTCAGCAAGTCCAAGGACTCAGATGGAGATTTAGAGATTGGCTTGTCTTTGCCCAAAACTCAAATGAATGCTTTTGCTGCAATATTCACTCATGGGCTAAGTATTCTGTAGCAAACTCTAGTTAAGATTCTAGTCAAGATCCAATTCCTTTTCTTGTACTAGTTAAAAGATGCTTTAATGTTATATTTTATTGTGGTTATCGAAGTTCATGACTGTGTCGAGCTCAGAGCCTGCTTCAGATTTTTTAGGACTAGGTTCTTATACATTTTACTGGATTCACGATAATCTATAGTTATTACCATTGATCCGCTCCTGGTCAAGCTAGCTCAAAATTTATACTATTCTACCGGAGAATGATTGTCGAAGGATGATTAGTTGAACACCTTTTGTCGAAAGAGCATGCTTAACAAATTTTTATATGTTATCACTACAATTTTGAATTTTCAAAGCAGGGCTCAAGAATGAAACATATGTTTTCCTTGTAACTCAAACTAGGCTCATGGTAAATGGGTAACTATACAGATAACATTTCCACAATTATGGTGAATATTTATTTACTCTTGTATAGATCACAATAACCCCAATGCGTCTATTCGCATCAGCAACGAATTTGGCGAGAAAAGCATGTGAAAATTGCAAGAGCGCCTTTTTTGGTCACCTTTTTTTAATTTTATGTCCTTATTTTTTTTATTAAAAGCGTTTTAAAAAGATAATTTTGTTCTTCAGAACTATTGACAAAACTGTAGACTGCAGGACAAAACTTCAACATGTTTTGGCATGAAATTTTAGCAAATGAACTAAATAACTTAAGCATGTTTAATATGAAGTTTTAACAAATGGACTAAATAACTTAAGCATGTTCAATCTGAAGTTTTAGCAAATGAACAAAATAACTTAAGCATGTTTAGTCTGAAGTTTTAGCAAATGAACTAAATAACTTAAGCATGTTAAATCTGAAGTTTTAGCAAATGAACTAAATAACTTAAGCACGCATTAACAAAAACTCATTACATACTGCAAGACAAAAACTTAAACATGTTTAGTCTGAAGTTTTCCAAATGAACTAAATAACTTCAGCATGTTTAAACTGAAGTTTTAGCAAATGAACTAAACAACTTCAGCATGTTTAGACTAAAGTTTCGGATAAAATTCATGACAAAACTGTAGAGTGCAGGATAAATAACTTCAGCATGCATTAGCATGAAGTTTTAGCTTCAATGTAAAACAACTTCATGGTATATTAGCATGAAGTTTTATCTTCAACATGAAACAACTCCATGCAACATTAGCATGAAGTTTTTAGTTTTAAGGTAAAATAACTCCGTGCAAGTGTGATTTTGAAGATGAATCTGGACAAGTTTCTGATTTTTTGATAAAGCCGACAAGAGAAGAGGAGGAGAGCTTTTTTTATGAATTAAAGGTCACGCGATTTATCAAGAGTATAATTGTCATATTATTACGGATTTTTTATGAATTGACTACCAAATCAATAATTTAAAAAATAAAGTACGAATTAAAAGATGGAACAAATATAAAATACGAATACAAATCCCCCGGAAGTATTCTGTCCACAACCGAATGACTTGTGGAGAGAATTATTTCAGCCACATTTTCCATACAAAGGTGTTGGGCTGTTGTAAGTAAGGTACATTTCAGAGTAACTTTATATCTATCTCCTAGTGTTTATCACGTGCAATTATTCATCCATACTATATTAGAAGTACGGAGGCTCACGTAAGACTTTTAGTGGAATGTTATTTATCTTTTTTTATCCTTTAAAAGTAAAGTTACCAGACAAAATAGTCTTTTGATTAATTTTCTATAATTTAGGAATCTTCATTCAATTAATTATTTTACTAATATATTAGACTTGCAAATCAACAAAAAATTTGATTATTAATACTTTATATATTTTAGTTATATAAAAATCCATAATATTTAAGAACTTAATTGACCCTAAACTTTATATAGCCACAATTTCTGATCCTAAATTAATAGACTGCAGTCTTATCAATACGTAAAATTATATCATTTATATTAGATAATAGCTGATACTCCCTCCGTTTCAATTTATGTAAATTTGTTTGACTAGATAGAGACTTTAAGAAAAAATGAAGACTTTTGAAATTTGTGATTCTAAACAAGTCAGAAAGGGGCCCAGAGTATTTGTTTAGTTATAAAAGCTTCTCTTAAAGAATGAAAGCTTAAGCTCAATTATTTACAAATATAGAAATAAGTCATTCTTTTTTGAACGGACAAAAAAGGGAATTGGTTCACATAAACTGGAACGGAGGGAGTACTTACTTTCTAGGAATTTAGATGCTAGCGTTTGACCATAGATTTCCAAATTTGTTTTGAAAAATCTGCTTTGGGTGAAGTTTGGCTTGAAGATGAAAATGTGTTTGGACATACGTTTTCAAAACATATTTCCCAAATTTGGAAAAAAAAAGTGTATTATTAGAGATTTGGCCCAAAAACAGCTATGGGATTTGAGATTTGCCAAAATATAGGCAAAATCTATGGCCAAACATATGTTTGTCAAACAAAATCCAAATTTATTTTGACAAAATCTATAATCAAACGGGTCCTATAATAAGACAACTACGGAAACCAGATAAGTTGTAGCCATGAAATAACTTGAGCGTATAGACGTTAGGTTTATGCATGTTATTTCATCCTTCCTATTTTTTTCTTCATAATCGTAATAATAATATTTAGAAAGTATACTAATTAATAATCAGATCAAATTACAAACAAAAGTTTAAGAATACAGAAGAGTGAAAGAAAGAGAGAGATTAAGAAAAGTGAAAAGTGGTTGACAAGAGTCGATGGCCCTAATAATTCTATAAAATACAAAAAATATCCAAAAATGAAATATCATATCAATTTTATTATGTTTTTAAGAATATTATTCTTAATGGATAAAATTATACGGATAAGCTAATATAAAAAAATTGAATCAATAAAAAATAAAGAATCTAATTTAATTATTTTTTAAATTCACCGTACGAGTCAAATTATTTTTATGCTGACAAAAATCATGTCACGACCCAATTTCATATCAGGCCGTGATGTCGTCCAACACCGTTGCTAGACAAGCCAACAGTGAACAACCTAGTGATTTTCCATTTTTAACGAGTCTTCCAAGTAGTAACTTTCCCTAATTTAAAAGATTTAGTGAGAAACATATTTAAATTAATAAACGAAAGCAGCTAAATGTATTTATGACCATAGGAACAAAATCAAAATCACAAGTCTTCTAGTGTGTGCCAAGATCTGGTGTCACAAGTATATGGACAACTTACTCTACTGTCTTAAATAGAATAGACATGAAATAAATCAAAAGAGAGACTCCGACATGCTGTTGAAGGGCTCGGAAGGGAAGCTCAACGTGAAATCTCGTACCAGGATCAGGTATGCGCGCCAGATGGATATCCAGATGCACCTGCCTCAGATCCTGCACATTTAAGTGCAGAAGTGTAGCGTGGGTACATAAAACAATATGTACCCAGTAAATATCCAGTCTAACCTCGAAGAAGTAGTGACGAGAGGTCGACTTTGACACTTACTAAGGCTAATGATAATAAGTGAAAATTATAACTAAGGATGAATAACAAGAAATATACAGAAAATTCAATAACAGGAGATGATAAATATCCTTTTCACAATTATTAAATCTCAAATTTATCTTTCATCATTTAATAATTTATATCATCAAAACATTGAAGCAATATCAATTATGAGAAGTCCCAAGAATTTATCATGTGCAAATAATGCCGAGGTCGTAAGGCCCGAACCAACATAATGATATTTAAACTGTGCACTGCCGAGGGTCGAACGACGCGAACCATAGATGTATCTATCCACTTCCGAGGCATTCGGCCCGCTCCACAAATAGAAAATACTTTAAAGAAACACAAATTTTTCAATAACGATCAAGTGTTTTATTCACAGCCTCAAATAAGTGAAACTTACCCCTTTAGAATTCTTTTATAAATTTTGTTTGAATTCTTTGGAATTCAAACAAGTAAGGGCGCAACCATTTCAAGTATAGCATGATATGAGTCCTAGACTACCCGGACTACAGCATGATTAGTAGCTACATACGGACTCTCGTCACCTCGTACGAACATAGCCCCCACAAATAGATACACATGCAAATTCATTCACCTATGGAGTAAATTCCCTCTTACAAGGTTAGAAAAGAGACTTACCTCGTCTCAAAACCTACTTCCCGATCCAAGATTATGCTCAAACTTTCAATTTGGTGCCGAACAATCCAAAACTAATCCAATAATATATAAACTAATCAATACATGCTTAAAAGTTCGTATTCCAACTATTAAAGAGGTTACCCATCCTAAATGTAAGATTCCTAAAATTCACCCTCGGGCCCACTGTAACGACTTGGTTTGTCATTACGTAGAACTTGTATTTTTATTGCTATTCTTGACTAGTCATAGGTTGGTTATACTGTTATTGATGTGTTGGAGGTGGTAGGCTTGAAATCAGAATGGTTGTAGTGAGAGTTTAGCCACTTAGTCCTTAAAAAAAAACTTTAGAATTGGAAAAGTCAATTGAGAGTTGACTTATTGGTAAACGACCTCGGAATGCGGATTTTATAGCTCGGATAACTTCGTTAGGTGATTTGGGACTTAGGAGTGTGTTCGGAATATTTTTGTGATGACCAGTGTAGAATTAGGCTTGAATTGACGAAAATTACTTTTTGGTGATTTCCGGTCGGCAGTGGAAAATAGGCTATCGGGTTCTGAATAAAATTCCGGAAGTAGGAACAGGTTCGTAATGTCATTTTGGATATGTCTGCAAAATTTCAGGTCAATGGAAGATGCTTTGGATAGTTTTGGTATCATTGGTGGATTTTAGAAATTTCAAAGTTCTTAGGCTTGAATCCGATGTAAATTTGGTGTTTTGATGTTAGTTTTGGAGGTTTAAGTGTGCAACTAAGTTTGAATGATGTTATGGGATATGCCGGTATATTTGGTTGGGGTCCCGAGGGGCTCAGGATTGATTTCGGTTAGTTAACGGGCATTTTTGGACTTAGAGAATTGCTGGTTTTCTGGTTTTTGTGCAGCAGGGATCTGTGAATCGCGATCGCGTGGCAATGGCTGCGATTGCGTAGAACACTTTAAGGGCCAGGGGAATTTTGTACATCGCGATCGCGTGAATCGGGATGCGATCGCATAGGTTTGGAAGAAGGTGAAGTGCGATCGCGTGAGCTAGGTCGCGATCGCGTAGAGTTAACCAGGCGCGTGTGGGGTGAGGTCAATTGGTCTTCGCAATCGCGTGCATGGGGTTGCGATTGCGTGAGGTTGAACTGCTGTGAACCGCGATCGCGTGGATTTTTTCGCGATCGCAGTGAAGAAATCACTGGGCATATTTAAATAAACCTTTCCGTGACTTAAACCTTATTTTACACCATTGTTGTACGGGAAAGAGCTTTGGGGACGAATTTTGAAGAGGAAAATCCTTGTTCTTCATAGAGGTAAGTGTTTTGATTATTAAAATTCGATCATGGATGATTATAGAACATAAAACCAGTGTAAATTCATGGAAAATCAGTAGAAAAATTGGATTTTTGGGCTTGAGATTATGAGACCTTTAAGGGTTGATTTGAGGGGTCAAACGAACTCCGATTTTAGTGCTCTTTATATGTACGGACTCGTGGGTTGATGAAGCATAGTTTTGTGCATCTATTAATGTGGTAATTTTGAACATGTTAGAAATCATTTTAAGTATAAATGCTAGGCTTCACGCCGGAAATGCTGAGACCCGAGTGGTCGTATATTGCTGTCTCGTGTTGTGATTATGTGATGTCATATACTCAGTCCTGTTACAGCATATCATTTCATATATCAGTTTCAGTATTATTAATTACATGCATACTTATCATTGTTCGGGCTGATGGAGGCATTTGTGATTCATGTGAGTGAGACTGAAGAGTAATGACTGAGTGAGGCCGAGAGCCTATTATTGAGACAGTTATGAGAATGGATTGCACACTGCAGTGATATTTAAATCATGCCTTCATTGGCTTGATATGGCGCTTGAGCCACTAGGGCCCCGCCGAAGTCTTTACACCCCCAGTGAGCGCAGATGATGAGGGATGGGATCTTCCCTGGGCATGGATCTTGTCCGAAGAGATGATGAGGGATGGATCTTCCCTGGGCATGGATCTTGTCCGAAGTGATGATGAGGGATGGATCTTCCCTGGGCATAGATCTTGTCCGAAGCTAATGTTATGAGAGGTATGGATCTTCCCTGGATATGGAAATTGTCCGAGTTGTATTCCGGAGATGGATCTTCTCCGTGGGGGCTGAACTAGCCTTTTTCCTCAGTACATAGTGACTACGGTCACTGGTATTTATGCATATTCCGGGATAGAACTTCCCTGGGCCTGAGCCATATATAGTACTGAGTGGACTTCTGTGAGAGAGCTGTGAGCACTATGTGCATATCCATACTGGTTGCATACATATATTTTATGATGGCATGTAGAGTATACTTGCATACTTGGCTTATTTACTCATCCTCATAAACTGTTAGCATGTCTAAATTTTGTACATTATTTAATGTAAAATTTGAGGTTTTGTCCGTCACTACTTCTCAGCCCATAGTTTGGGTTCGTTACTTCTGAGTTGGTGTACTCACTTTTACCCCCTGCACCTTGTGTGCAGATCCAGGTATATCGTTACCCGGTAGCGGATTTTGAGCAGCGGATCAAAGTTTCTATTGGAGTTGTCGAGGTAGCAGCTGGCGATCGCGACCTCGCCTTCTCTTTCTTTATTCCACCTATTGCATTTATTTTGAGACAATGTTGTCCATTTCTCCTTTTCTTTACTTTATTTTATAGTAGCTCATGACTGAGTGATACCGGATCCGGGATTGGAGGTTTAAATTTAGTTTTCAAATATTGTTTTTGAAAATTCAGATTCTTAGTGTTATTAATAAATTCGTCTAAAAGTCACATTTTTACTGGAAATTGAATTTAGCTTAGTTAGAAAGGGAGGCTTTCCTGGTTCCACGACAGGCGCCATTACGACTCCGAAATTGGGTCGTGACACCCACTTGCCCGGATTCTGGAAATTTTCGAAGAAAGTTGTTACCCATAATCTCATGAACTAAAATATATGATTTTCACTAAATTCCATAATCATTTTCGTGGTAAAATCCCATTTTTATCAAAACCTAGGTTTTTCATCTAAAACCATAATTTTCCACAAATTTTCATGTTAAAATCTACCCATAATCTATATATTAAACTTAAATTAGGTAGAAATTACTTATCTTCAAAAGTTAGGCTGAAATCCCCTTCTTTAAAGCCCTAAAATCGCCCAAGAGTGCAGTAAATGAAATAAAAAATGGCTAAGTCCTTATTTTAAAATAAACTGCCTAGCTTCCTTCTTCTTTGCGAACGCGGAAGGGGCCTCGCGTTCGCGAAGGGAAACGACCCTCACCCCATGAAGACAACACATCGCGAACGTGGAGGCTGGCTTGGTCTACCCTTCGTGAACACGAGGGCTTCTCCGCGAACGCGAAGAACAACAACGGCCGAAGCCCAACTCCTCTACGCAAACGCGAGTCGCCTCACACTAACACGATCGTTATATGCCCCAGACCTTCGTGAATGCGGAATAGCTATTGCGAACACGTAGCACAAAAATCCCCCATCTCCAATTCCTTTATCGCGAGCGGGAGAGTCCTTCATCATTTGGGAAGAAGGAAACCAGAACTGGAATTTCTGGTTTTTCAAACTTTGCTTTGAGGGGTCCGAAACTCACCCGAGCCACTCGAGACCCCATCCAAAGGCACCAAAAAGCCTGTAAAAATGATACAGACCTGCTCGAACTCTCGAAATGCATAAATCAACTATGGGACTAAAAATCGCACCCTAAATCAAATTGAATCAAAATATGAACTTCAAGTTTCCAAATTGCTCCGAACGCGCCGAATCATACTTATACTACTTGGAATGACACCAAATTTTGCAGGAAAGTCTTAAATTACCACACAAAACTACTCCCGTTCTTGGAATAACATTCGGACCTCGATATCATCAAAACTATTCCAAACCAAATTTAAAGAACTTCAAAAACCTTCAAAGAACCAACTTTTGATATTAGGCGCCGAAACGCTCCCGGGACATCCAAACCCGATCCAAACATACGGCCAAGTCCAAAAAGCATCATACGAACCTATTGGAACCGTGAAATTTAGATTCCGCGGTCGTTTTCTCAAAAAGTTGACCGAAGTCAAACTTAACCTTTTTAGCCAACCTTAAGGAACTAACTGTTCCGATTTCAACCCCAACCCTTACAAATCCCGAACTAACCATCCCCGCAAGTCATAAAACAGTAAAAGCACATACGAGGAGTCTTATTTAGGGGAATAGGGTTCTAAAAGAAAAATGATCGGTCGGATCGTTACAAATCTTAAAATATGTAAATTTGTTTGATAAGAAAAGCATTAGTGGGGAAAGAAATCGGAAAATAGAACAACATTCATTATAGTAGAATATTTAAGAGTCAAATTGATAAAAATATAAAAAAATATGAATGAAATAGTAGAAATATACTAATGAGTAGTCATTAGTTATTATCATAATCTTCATCATCATCATCATCATCACAACCACCACCATCATCATCATTTTGTATTTATTCCAACAAATGACCACTCCTTGTATTTTTATATATCAAGTCATTTGTTTTAAAGTAGTAAGTCTTTATTAGTCGTTTTGAACTTTATCGACACGGCCGGTCATTTTGAGAGTTATAGCCCCGATCCCCTGTTTACTGCTTCCCCCGTGTTATTTTCTACTTGTGCGTATTGTTGGGAGCTGTTGGTTGTGGTTTCAGAGTGTTTTGGGATACTTAGTCCCTAAATGGAAGCTTAAGTTTTGGGATTTTGACAAGTAGTCAGAAATGTGTGAAGACGACTTCGGAGTGGAGTTACATCCTCTGTTTGCTGCTTCCCCCGTGTCATTTTCTGCTTATATATTTTCCCGGGAGGTGTTGGTTGTGGTTTCAGAGTGTTTTGGGACAGTTATCCCTAAATGAAAGCTTAAGTCTTAGGATTTGGAACGTAGTCAGAACTGTGTGAAGACGACCCCGAAATAGAGTTTTGTCAGTTCAGTTAGCTCTGTTGGGTTATTTTGGACTTAAGGGCGTGTCCGGATTGTATTTTGGAGGTCTGTAGCTCATTTAGGCTTGAAATGGCGGAAATCGAATTTTTGGAGGTTTTGACCGGTAGTGGGCTTTTTTATATTAGGGTCGGATTCTGATTCCAGAACTTCGAGTAGTTCCGTAAGGTTGAATATGACTTTTGTGCAAAATTTGGGGCCAACCAGACATGGTTTGATAGGTTTCGGTGTCGGTTTTAGAAATTGGAAGTTTCAAGTTCTTCAAGTTATAATCGGAGGGTGAAATGTGTTTTTAGCATTGTTTGATGTGATTTGAGTACTTGACTAAGTTTGTATGGTGTTTTATGATTGGTTGGTTGGTATGTTTGGTTGAGGTCCCGGGGGCCTCGGGTGTGTTTCGAATGCTTAACGGGTGAAATTTTGGACTTAAACAATTGCGGAGATTCTGGCCTTCTGGTGTTTCGCACCTGCGATAGGGTGATCGCAGGTGCGGACTCACACGTGCGGAGTGAGGGGCGCAAATTCGTTTTTGGTCAAGGAGGTCAAGGAGCGCAGGTGCGAGGACGGTAGACGTCTCCCCATCCGTAGATGCAGAGAAAGGGTCGCAAGAGCGATTAGGGGCGGCCTGGGCAGGAGTCGCAGATGCGGAAGCTTAAGCGTAGGAGCGGGCTCGCAGAGTGCGGTCCCAGCTGTTTAATTCATTTTCGCACCTGCGATTAGAGGCTCGCAGAAGCGAAATTGCTGGGCAAAAAATAGGATTTCGAGGGTTTGATTCCATTTCAATTTTGGGAATTTGAGAGCTCGGTGTGAGGCGGTTTTTCGAGGTTTCTTCAAGAAGATTGTTGCGGTACGTGATTCTAACTGTGATTGGACTATATTTCATTAATCTATTTCTATTTTCATCATCTAATTAGGGATTTGAGTTGGAAATTTGGGGAAAAATGGTAGAAACTTCATAGACTAAAATTTTGAATTTTGGAAGGTGATTTGAGGTCGGATCCGATTAATTCTTGTATGGTTAGACTCGTGAGTGAATGAGTGTACTTATTTTGTGACTTTTACCCGATTCTGAGGCGTGGGCTTGTGTAGGCATTTTGGGACGATTTCCAAATTTCTCGCTTTATCTTAGATTTCATTGACTAGATTAGTTTCTTTTAGCAATATTTATGGTATGCAATTTATTTTAGCTAGATTTGGGCCATTCAGAGTCGGATATTCATGGGAAGAGCATTGCTACCGATTGATTTTGCTTGGTTCGATGTAAGTGACTTGCCAATTCTTGTGTGGCAGAGTTCCCCTTAGGATTTGGTACAGATATTGATATGTGAGCGCCGTGTACACGAGGTGACGAGTTCATACATGGGCTATTTGTTACAAAACCTGATTTTTACTGAGTAATTACTTGTTTTCACCTTAATTGAGCATACTGGCATGTGTAGTTACCTTGTTAGTATATAATAACCTGTCAATTTGTCTTAATTGCATAACTGAACTCTTTGCAGCATGCTTAATGGATTCCTGGTTCTTTTCATGATTTGTACTTAGTCTAAACTCTAGATTCTCTTGATGTACATGTCATCTATAATTGTCTGAGCTGTGTATTTACTTTGGGACTACGGGACGGTATCCGGGAGATCCCACTGCATATTTACTTAGGGACTACGGGACGGTGTCCCGGGGCATCCCCCTGCATATTTATTTTGGGATTACGGGACGGTATCCCGGGAGATCCCCCTGCATATTTACTTTTTAAATTACGCGGAGGTACCTTGGGAGTTCTCCCTGCACATTTACTTTTGAGACTACGAGGGGTACCTCGGGAGTTCTCCCTGCATATTTACTTTTGGGACTACGATGGAGATCCCCTGTTGTTTATTTACGCATGTTGTACTATTAATTCAATGTGTTTTCCCTTATTGAACTCCAGTCTTTTGTTATATTGTTTATTCTCCTGTTTTATTTATTATATACCAGTGGGCATGACCTGACCTCTTCACTACTCGACCGAGGTTAAGCTTGGCACTTACTAGGTACCAATTGTAGTGTACTCATGCTACTCTTCTGCACATGTTTTGTGTGTAGATTCCCTCATTATCAGCCGCATTATCAGTGAGTTCGAGATAGCTTTGGATACTTCAAGGTATGATTGTCGTGTCCACAAACCTCAAAGTCTCCTTCTATTCTTCCCCGTGTCAAACACGTTATGTATTTTCTCTTGTAGACTCTGGTGTATAGAGATACTATTCCTTTCTGTAGCTTGTGACTCATGATGTTCAGAGTTTTGGGAAAACTGTGTACGTCTAGTATTTTAGTTATTGTACATGCCGAGCAACATTGTTATTGGTTATTCAGTATCTATTGTAGTTAATTGTTAATTTTTGCTTCCATTATTGATATTTCCGCGATCTGCTAGTCTTACCTAATCTTAGAGACTATGTGCCATCACGACATGTTTTGGAGGGATGTTTGGGTCGTGACAAGTTGGTATCAGAGCTCTAGGTTTCATAGGTGTCGTGAGTCACAAGCCAGTTTATTAGAGTCTTGCGGATCAGTACAGAGATGTTTGTACCTATCTTCGGGAGGCTATGGAACTGTTAGGAACAATTATACTTCTTTGATTTCTTATCGTGCAAAATTTGTTGACATCAAATTCTAAACTTCTATATTCTATTCTTTCTCAAAGATGGTGAGCACTTGTACTAGAGGATCTGACGACCAGGCACCCGCGTCGCTGGTAAAGCTGCCATAGGCCGGGGCCGGGGTAGAGAATGACCATGCAGTACTGCTAGAACATCCGCATGAGTTGCCACAGAAGAGCCCCCAACAGCTCCAGCTGGAGGGCAGACACCAGAGGTGCCTATTGCTGCACCTGCTCTCTATGAGACTCTAGCCCAATTCATGTGCATGTTCAACACATCTCAGGTCAGAGGAGGGGCACAGAGTTCATCCTTATGCAACCGGTAGCTCCGGTTCAGCACGAGTCTAGGACTGTCTCTTCTGAGGCGGAGTAGCCCAGACTTGAGAGGTACAAGAACTACTACCCACCTACCATCAGCGGATTGGCTAAAGATGATGCTCAGGGTTTTCTGGAGGAGTGTCATCGTATTCTCCGTCCTATGGGTGTATAGGAGACGAGTGGGGCTTCTTTTAGCACATTTAGCTTAGACGAGCAGCCTATCAGTGGTGGCGTCCTTATGAGTTAAGTAGCACGGATGAGGAAGCTTCACTTACATGGACTCAATTCTCGGGCATGTTTTTGAGAGAGTATGTCCCTCAGATCCACAGGGGCTCATGGAGTGCGAGTTTGAGCAGCTGCGCCAGGGTTCTATGACTGTGTCAAAGTATGCAGTCCGCTTTAGTGATTTGGCCCGACATGCACTGGCCTTGGTTGCCACAGTTTGAGAGAGGGTTCGACGGTTTATTGAGGGACTCCACTGATGCGAGACTAAATTGCATAGTTTAACATGTGATATACCTTACATTTTATGCGCATTAATGATAAAATTACACTTGTTATGTGCTTAATGGAGTTTATTTCATATATAGGTGAAGTGGAGATGGAAACGGAGCTAAAAGGATGCAAATACGTCGAAAAAGACGCGAAAGGAGACACCCGGGAGATAGCCGGGCGACAGAGCCAAACAGCCAGCCCTACCCTGGCGTTAGCCAGGCGTTAGGGCTGAAACACCAGCCCTTGCCTGGCGTTATCCATGANGTTTAAGTGTTTCCCAAGTGAAATAGACATCTCCTACACGGTTAGGGTTCACCCTAAACCTATAAATAGACTCCTAAAACACAATTACAAGGGGGATTTTCGTGAATCAAAGTAGAGAATAGAATAAAAGGAGAAAATTCCATTGAATGGCCATCAATTAGCTGTGCCTATTTAGTATGTATCTACTTGAGAGAGAGTGCATA
>ML417073.1:0-55221 GCA_005239525.1 Nicotiana knightiana | reverse complement strand
GGTTGAATACATACTTATACATTCTGCTGAATACATACTTATAGCCCCTGTATTATTTAATTTCTGACTTGGATATACAAACCAAATACATCTGAATGCAGCTACATACACATTTGATGCCATATGAATCTAGACAAAAAAAAATGTTTAGATTGAGATTGTATAATCTTTCTGAATATACAAACCAAACAAATGCATCTGCATACATATGAATACAGTCTGTTGAATTCTGTTGAAAACTACCTGTTGAATACATTCAGATACATCATGTTTAATACATACTTATACAATCTGTTATACACTGTGTCTGACTTGAATATACAAGTCAAACCAAATACATTTGAATACAACTACATACACATTTGATGCCACATGAGTATACATGTTTAATAGATGTAAATACAACTGGTTGAATACATACTTATACAATCTGCTGAATACATACTTATAGCCCCTGTATTATTCAGTTTCTGACTTGGATATACAATCCAAATACATCTGAATACAACTACATACACATTTGATGCCATATGAATCTAGATAAAAAAAGTGTTTAGATTTGAAATTGTATAATCTTTTTGAATATACAAACCAAACAAATGCATCTGCATACATATGAATACATTCTGTTGAATTCTGTTGAAAACTACCTGTTGAATATATCCGGATACATCATGTTTAATACATACTTATACAATCTGTTATACACTGTGTCTGACTTGAATATACAAGTCAAACCAAATATATATGAATACGGCTACATACACATTTGATGTCATATGAATCTAGATAAAAAAATGTTTAGATTTGAGATTGTATAATCTTTCTGAATATACAAACCAAACAAATGCATTTGCATACATATGAATATAGTATGTTGAATTCTGTTGAAAACTAATTGTTGAATACATTCAAATACATCATGTTTAATACATACTTATACAATCTGTTATACACCGTGTATGACTTGAATATACAAGTCAAACCAAATACATCTGAATACAGCTACATACACATTTGATGCCATATGAATATACATGTTTAATAGATGTATATACAACAGGTTGAATACATACTTATACATTCTGCTGAATACATACTTATAGCCCCTGTATTATTTAATTTATTACTTGGATATACAATCCAAATACATCTGAATGCAGCTACATACACATTTGATGCCATATGAATCTAGATAAAAAAAGTGTTTAGATTTGAGATTGTATAATCTTTCTGAATATACAAACCAAGCAAATGCATCTGCATACATATAATACAGTCTGTTGAATTCTGTTGAAAACTACTTGTTGAATACATTCAGATACATCATGTTTAATACGTACTTATACAATCTATTATACACTGTGTCTGACTTGAATATACAAGTCAAACCAAATACATTTGAATACAGCTACATACACATTTGATACCATATGAATATACATGTTTAATAGATGTAAATACAACAGGTTGAATAAATACTTATACAATCTGCTGAATACATACTTATAGCCATTGTATTATTCAGTTTCTTACTTGGATATACAATCCAAATACATCTGAATACAACTACATACACATTTGATGCCATATGAATCTAGATAAAAAAAGTGTTTAGATTTGAGATTGTATAATCTTTCTGAATATACATACCAAACAAATGCATCTGCAAACATATGAATACAGTCTGTTGAATTCTGTTGAAAACTACCTGTTGAATACATTCAGATACATCATGTTTAATACATACTTATACAATCTGTTATACACTGTGTCTGACTTGAATATACAAGTCAAACTAAATACATCTTAATACAACTACATACATATTTGATGCCATATGAATATATATGTTTAATAGATGTAAATACAACAAGTTGAATACATAATTATACAATCTGCTGAATACATACTTATAACCCATGTATTATTCAGTTTCTGACTTGGATATACAATCCAAATGACTGAATCTGATTACATACTAATATACCCTGTTGAATACATACGAAAATACAAATGTGAAATACACTGTGTCTGACTTGAATATACAAATCCAACCAAATAAATATAGTTACATACACATTTGTATAAGTATGAATATAACCTATTTAAAAAATATAAATACAACAAGTTGAATACATATTGATAAAACCTGTAATATTCAGTATCTGACTTGGATATACAATCCAAATAACTGAATCTGAATACATACTAATATAACCTGTTGAATACATATGAATATAACCTGTTGGATACATATGAATACAACCTGTAGATTAAGTGTGAATACCGATGCACAAAATAATGAAATATCGATTGAATACTTGAAATGATCATATATTAACACAGTGAATACAACGATTAAAATGAAAACATGGTTTTTTTCTTAACTGAACACCATCTTCACCAAAACAATATTCAAAAAATAGTATTTACATAAAACTACCTTCCAAAATTACATTCACCTAAAACTACTCTAATAATATCTTCAACGACGAATCTGACTCCGTGATTAGCCTAACAACTTTTCGTGTTTCAACAAAATAATTGTTATTTCTCAATAACTTTACAAATGTTATCTTTTTTTAAATACCAATCCAAAAACTAGCTAGCCCATGTTATTTTCACATTATTATGCGACTTACACTTCCTAAATGGGCTAAACAAGCACATGTCTTGGACAAACCCAAGCCTATTTGTAATTTCAAGAACAAATGAAGAGAAATTTTCATAAAGCACTATTGTTTAGTGGTTATTAGCTATCTATATATACCATTTGCTATATTACGACTTGTAGATACATTTTCTGTTGTTATAAGATGTATTTGATGTATTTAAGCTACTGTATTTATGAATACAGTAGAAAAAATAGGCGTGAATCAGGGAAGTCCAGCTAATCAATTGTTGTATTTGACTGTATTCACGAGTTGTATTCGTGAATACAGTAACATATATTGCGTAAAAAAAAATACCTTTCAACTGTTCTAAAACGGAAAGGAAATCAATTTACCAAATAGTCTCCTAATATAACTCAACTACCACAATTATATCACCCATAATCTGTATTTCTCCCTTCATGAAAGATTTTCAATCCGAAAAATAGAAAAAAACAGAGCAATCTGTGAATTTTCAATTCTCCCTTTTTTCTATTGTTCCATTTCGTACCCAATCTTGTTTTCAACCACGAAAAATCGAGATTGATACAATTGTATACAAAAATACGACATAATTCGATTTTGCAAATGGCAATTTTAACAGTGTTATTGCGTCAAGCTCTGACCCTCTTTACCCTGCAATTGAAGAAATATGGCAAGATTTTACATATAGCAAGCTCTGACCCTCTTTACCCTGTAATTGAAAAAATATGATTCATTCCTGAAGATTATTAAAACTTACAAACAGTAACGCCTGATCAACTCAAAAAGACTATTAACTTTATACTAGATTCACATCCAAGTAATATTAATTCCAAGTGAGAAACTACAAGTTAGAAGCCAAGACAACATATTGGCAGCAAGGATGTGCTATTTTCAATCAAGTTGAATTAACAATGAAGTTTATTCAGCATATGCAGATAACAATAAGCATTAACACAAATATGGCAATTGAAGAAATTCGGCAAGATTCTGGCAATTATAATTCGATTTTGCATATGGCAAAATATTTTGCGTCATGCTTAATTATTTATTATTTTTTTGTATATTGTATTCATGGTAGGAGTTGTAAATAGTATGTAGATGTATTTAGGTGTATTTGAGAATTTTTATTTGACCTTCACTATTGTGCTTTTGTATTTTTATGTATTTCAAATACATGTATTCATGTGTATTTTACTGGTAAAAACTTATTACAGTGTCTCTCACTGTTTTTTTAAATGTATCGGTTGTATTTAAATGTATGCATATAACTATAGGCGTTCAGACATATTTAAATGTATATCATTGTATATGTTTGTGTTGTATAATTATTTATATGTATATATGTAATAATATATTCAAATGTATATGAGCGTATTTTTTGTAAGCATTTATACTGATCATATGTATAATGATAAATTCTTTGCATCTATGTCAGAAGATTATTGCTCTGACTATTACAAACCAAATTCTGTTGTAATAACATACAATGTGCATGTGTATCCGCTGCCAGACCGAAATGAATGGAATATACCAGCATGTATTTCAGAGGAAGTAGTATTACCACCCAAATGGAAAAGACCTCCTGGAAGGCCAAAGAAGAAGCGCGATAAGACGTTTAGTGAATTGCTGCAGCAGAAAAATCAACATTCATGTTAGCATATGTGGGCAGGGAGGACATAATAAGCGATTGTGTAGAAATGCTCCACGCAAGACTTCGTTCACATTTTGACTTGTATTAGTGCTACAATGATGTGTCATAGATTCCGATGATATTTTGAAATAATACATTTTGGATTTTTTCGTGAATAGATTCTGGATATAGTTAGTTAGTGTATTAGATGTGTGAATATATAATTCATGGTACACTCATATTATATATTCGAATACGTCTGATTACATACGAAAAAAAACTATTATAAACATATGAATATGAGTGTATTATAAAAAGATTTCATATGTCATCGAGCAATACATAAGTCATTCATTTTTTTGAGTACATCTTAATAAATCTAGATACAAAAAGTGTTTGGATTTGAGACTGTATAATCTTTCTGAATATATAAACCAAACAAATGCATCTGCATACATATGAATACAGTATGTTGAATTCTGTTGAAAACTAACTGTTGAATACATTCAGATACATCATATTTAATACATACTTATACAACCTGTTATACACTGTGTCTGACTTGAATATACAAGTCAAACCAAATACATCTGAATATAGCTACATACACATTTGATGTCATATGAATATACCTGTTTAATAGATGTAAATACAACAAGTTGAATACATACTTATACAATCTGCTGAATACATACTTATAGCCCCTGTATTATTCAATTTCTGACTTGGATATACAATCCAAATACATCTGAATACAGCTACATACAAATTTGATGCCATATGAATCTAGATAAAAAAAAGTGTTTAGATTGAGATTGTATAATCTTTCTGAATATACAAACCAAACAAATGCATCTGCATACATATGAATACAGTCTGTTGAACTCTGTTGAAAACTACATGTTGAATACATTCAGATACATCATGTTTAATACATACTTATACAATCTGTTATACACTGTGTCTGACTTGAATATACAAGTCAAACCAAATACATTTGAATACAACTACATACACATTTGATGCCACATGATTATACATGTTTAATAGATGTAAATACAACTGGTTGAATACATACTTATACAATCTGCTGAATACATACTTATAGCCCCTGTATTATTCAGTTTCTGACTTGGATATACAATCCAAATACAGCTGAATACAACTACATACACATTTGATGCCATATGAATCTAGATAAAAAAAAGTGTTTAGATTTGAAATTGTATAATCTTTCTGAATATACAAAGCAGACAAATGCATCTGCATACATATGAATACATTCTGTTGAATTCTGTTGAAAACTACCTGTTGAAATATCCGGATACATCATGTTTAATACATACTTATACAATCTGTTATACACTGTGTCTGACTTGAATATACAAGTCAAACCAAATACATCTGAATACAGCTACATACACATTTGATGCCATATGAATCTAGATTCATATGGCATCAAATGTGTATGTAGCTGTATTCAGATGTATTTGGTTTGACTTGTATATTCAAGTCAGACACAGAGTATAACAGATTGTATAAGTATGTATTAAACATGATGTATCTGAATGTGTTCAACAGGTAGTTTTCAACAGAATTCAACAGAATGTATTCATATGTATGCAGATGCATTTGCTTGGTTTGTATATTCAGAAAGATTATACAATCTCAAATCTAAACACTTTTTTTATCTAGATTCATATGGCATCAAATGTGTATGTAGCTGTATTCAGATGTATTTGGTTTGCCTTGTATATTCAAGTCATACCAAATACATCTGAATACAGCTACATACACATTTGATGCCATATGAATCTAGATAAAAAAATGTTTAGATTTGAGATTGTATAATCTTTCTGAATATACAAACCAAGCAAATGCATCTGCATACATATGAATACATTCTGTTGAATTCTGTTGAAAACTACCTGTTGAATACATTCAGATACATCATGTTTAATACATACTTATACAATCTGTTATACACTGTGTCTGACTTGAATATACAAGTCAAACCAAATACATTTGAATACAAATACATACACATTTGATGCCACATGAGTATACATGTTTAATAGATGTAAATACAACAGGTTGAATACATACTTATACAATCTGCTGAATACATACTTATAGCCATTGTATTATTCAGTTTCTGACTTGGATATACAATCCAAATACGTCTGAATACAACTACATACACATTTGATGCCATATGAATCTAGATAAAAAAAGTGTTTAGATTTGAGATTGTATAATCTTTCTGAATATACAAACCAAACAAATGCATCTGCAAACATATCAATACAGTCTGTTGAATTCTGTTGAAAACTACTTGTTGAATACATTCGGATACATCATGTTTAATACATACTTATACAATCTGTTATACACTGTGTCTGACTTGAATATACAAGTCAAACTAAATACATCTGAATACAACTACATACATATTTGATTCCATATGAATATACATGTTTAATAGATGTAAATACAACAAGTTGAATACATACTTATACAATCTGCTGAATACATACTTATAGCCCCTGTATTATTCAGTTTCTGACTTGGATATACAATCCAAATGACTGAATCTGATTACATACTAATATACCCTGTTGAATACATAGAAAAATATAAATGTGAAATACATTGTGTCTGACTTGAATATACAAATCCAACCAAATAAATATAGTTACATACACATTTTTTTAAGTATGAATATAACCTATTTAAAAAATATAAATACAACAAGTTGAATACATACTGATAAAACCTGTAATATTCAGTATCTGACTTGGATATACAATCCAAATAACTGAATCTGAATACATACTAATATAACCTGTTGAATACATATGAATATAACTTGTTGGATACATATGAATACAACCTGTAGATTAAGTGTGAATACCGATGCACAAAACAATGAAATATCGATTGAATACTTGAAATGATCATATATTAACACAGTGAATACAATGATTAAAATGAAAACATGGTTTTTTTCTTAACTGAACACCATCTTCACCAAAACAATATTCAAAAAATAGTATTTACATAAAACTACCTTCCAAAATTACATTCACCTAAAACTACTCTAACAATATCTTCAACGATGAATCTGACTCCGTGATTTGCCTAACTATCTTTGAGGGTTCTCCGTTCTCGCTTATGTCATCATCGTCTATCTTCCGCATAGCATAGTCCCAGAGGAGAGCACCATATCTTTGATGGATTAAATTGGCATCAAATGTTGTTTGTGGAATCACACCAAGAATGCTCAGAAACTCTGCGTATGCCACAACATGCAACTCACAATTCCTGAAAAAGTAGATTGAAACAATTAAAAACAATTCATATTATTAAATTTATAAATGATACAAGCAATAGAATTGAATACATACATGCTCCCAGAAATAGTGATAGAAATAGATGTATATATATATAATACATTCACATACAACAATAAAAGTCAATGCAATTAGTACAAAACAATGAAGGGAGCTTTGAAAATCCTTATTAATACAACTATATACAATATGAAAAGGTCAGTGTAGTAAGTACAAAATACAGTGAATGTACTTTTTGAATACATCTAAATGTATTATGCAACATACAAATCAGTGAATCCAAAATTTGTAAACATATAAATACATTTACGTACACACATGCAAAATTCTATGCAATAAGTACAAAATCATTGATGGAATTTTGAATACTTCTGAATATATCTAAATACGATATGCAAAGGTCAATTTGTTAATGTAATGACCCGATTGGTCGTTTTAAGCTCTAGCGTGTCGTTCAGCGGTTTGAAGTCATGGGCAGCTCCATTTCAGGTATTATGACTCGTGGGCATGGTCGGAGTTGAATTTCGGGAAGTTCGGAGTCAAATTGGAAATAAAATTTTCATTTCAGAAGCCTTAAGTTAGAGAAATTGACCAAGATTGGAATTTTGAGTAAACGACCTCCGAATCAGGATTTGAAGGTTCCAGCATGTTCGTATGATGATTTCGGGTTTGGGTGTTGTATTGGTAAAAAAAATTTTCACACGTAAGCGAACTTTTGACAACTTAGCCAATCACGTGGACATAGGAAAACGCGACAACTGGATGTGATTCTTTGAAGAGGTACGGAACAAAAATGCACGATTCAATAAACCCTCGAGCTTATCAGCCACGAGAAACTCAACCTGATCAAAACATGAGAGAGGCACGGTCAGAATGAATCTAGACAAAGCTACGGGCAGATTCAAAGACCCACAATTGATTACTCGAACGATATGTAACCGTACCCCAATTACCGTTATCCTTTGTAACACCTCATTAATGTCATAATTAGTCATTAATGAGCAACCATAGCAAGATTTGTACGTTATAAGAATCTCTTATATAAGAGAGGGGAATGCAACTTGTAAAGGCATTTGATTCTCGAATATAATTAACTTCGCTTTTCTATATTTCTGCAATATTGTCTGTGATTCATTTTTCTCTGTTTCCTTGATTATCAGTAACCCGTATTCATCTTAAAAATAGCTTTAGTCAAAGGTTCTAATTCTTTGGTTAAACAAATTGGTTCGTTACCGGGAATCTGATAATCTTTGTTTGATTTTCAAGTGATATCCTCTGAACTATGTCAAACTCCAACGACAACAACCAGCAAATGAGTGGAACCCCAGTTCCATCGCCTTCAGGAACCCCACGTAGTTCAAGGGAACAATCCCTAGAAAGATCCAATAACAACAATGGTGATAATGATCAAACTGTGGAACAAGATCGTGTAAAGCAAATGATTGCAGAGTATGTGAGCCAAGCTTTGAAAGAATTTGCGAGAGGATTACCGGTAGTATTACCTACACCACTGACACCACCCCCTAATAACACCATCGACATGGAAAATCCTCAATCTGGGTTGGCAAAATCAGGAAGAGGAGATACTCCTAATGAATCTCTCAAAATGAGACCAGGCATATCTAATAACTCAGAATTACAAAATTTACTACTAACCATGCAGAAACAGATGAAGGAGCAGAACAATCGCATCGAACAAATTCCTGGAGTACCACCTATCATCAAAGGCATTGGTGTTGATAGATATTCTCAACAACCTTGGAAGCCAAATGCGTCACCCTTGCCTATACCCAAGAAGTTTAAAATTTCTGACGTTCCCAAATATGATGGAACAACTGACCCACGCGACCATGTGATTGATTTCACTACTGGGATAAAAGGCAACGACTTAACGAAACCAGAGATTGAATCAGTCCTTGTCAAAAACTTTGGGGAAACACTTACCAAAGGGGCCCTAACCTGGTATTCTCTTCTCCCTGAAAATTCTATTGACTCTTTTGCTGGGCTTGCAGATTCGTTTATAAAAGAGCACTCTAGTGCATAATAAGTTTAGAAGAGAATGGAAGACATATTTAAAATGAAACAAGGAGACACGGAGCTACTCCGTGAGTTCGTAGACAGGTTTCAACGAGAAAGAATGCAGTTACCCAGGGTGCCTGATAATTGGGCAGCCATGGCATTTGCAAGCAACCTAAACGATAAAAGCTCAGAAGCCACGAGACGACTTAAGAAATGTCTAAGAGAATTCGCCGCTACAACATGGAACGATACAAGTACAATACTAAACTCAGAATAGAAGAAGATATCATTGCTCGTTCGAGAGATGAAGATCATTCCAGATCCAGACGTCCTGAATCAGATAGAAGATTAGGTAAAAACAGGTACAATCCTTACTTAGGACCCTCGGGATGTAATATCCGCCCCAGGTTTGAAAACACTAGGTGGGACTATAGACCACAAGGAAGAGACGTAGTCTCATCCTCGTCTAGATCCAGAAAAGATCGAGATGAATGACTTAGAGGTAGTACTCAAATTGGGGATCATACCTTTAGTGCAAGTACTGCTGAACTTGTCTCAATATTGAGGAACATGGGAGACAAGGTTAAGTGGCCCAAAGAGATGCGGTCAAATCCAAGTAGAAGAAACCCAGATCACTGGTGTGAATTTCACAACGATCATGGGCACAAAACTGCGGATTGCAGATTTTTACAAGGTGAAGTAGAAAATTTATTAAAACAGGGCTATTTAACAGAATTGTTTAGTGATAAAGGTAAACAGGCATATATGAGGAACAGGCAGGAGCCCCCAAAGCCTCCTTCTCCAAAATGAACCGTCAACGTGATACACGGGGGTGAAGAAGTAAACAGAGTGATTTGCAAAACAACCACAAAGTTCACAATTACACATGGGAAACGGGCTCGTGAAAATATGGAAGAGGACGATATAACCTTCGATGATGCAGATATCGGCGGATTAATGCTTCCTCACAACGATGCTCTGGTAATATCTTTACTTATTCATGACACTAACGTAAAAAGAGTGTTGATTGATCCAGGTAGTTCAGTCAATATCATTTTGCTAAGAGTCGTGGAAGAAATGCTACTGGGGAATCAAGTAATCCCAAAAGCACGAGCCATATCGGGGTTTGATAACTCTACGGTTATAACAAAAGGAGAAATTGAGCTTAGCACTTATGCTGAAGGGGTGATCAAAAGTGCCAGGTTCCAAGTCATCGATACTGACATGGCTTATATCGTGATCATTGGAAGGCCATGGATCCACAACATGAAATCGATACCCTCCACGTTGCATCGAGTAATTAAATTCCCCTCTGAATGGGGGATTCAACAAATCAAAGGAGATCAGCAAACCGCAAGAAATATAAACTCTGTGGTACACTACAACAAGAAAATAAAGGTGGAAGAATTATGAGATAGGGGAATCTCCCAAGCAGGTAATACAACCCAAATTACTACCCAAATAGGTACAGAAGGTATTATTGCTGAAATAGGTATGGAAGGAATACTATACCACACGGATACAGATTCCAGACCGGACGTCATTCGTGAACTGGAGGAGGATGAGCATNCGAAGAGGTAAGTCAATTGATTATTTAAAGGCTAACGCAGACTGCTTTACGTGGTCCCACTCAGATATGACAGGCATCCCACCAGAAGTGATGACTCATAAACTAAATAAAGATCTATCCTTCATACCTTTTAAGCAGAAGAAAAGAAAGCAAGGACCATTTAGGAACCAAGTGATCGACGAAGAGGTACAAAAACTCTTGAAGATTGGTTCGATACGAGAGGTAACGTACCCTAACTGGCTAGCAAACACCGTGGTAGTACCTAAAAAGAATGACAAGTGGAGAGTATGAATAGATTATGCTGACTTGAATAAAGCATGTCCCAAAGATTCATTCCCATTTCCACATATAGATCAAATGATTGATGCCACAATAGGTCATGAATTATTGAGCTTCTTAGATGCATATTCTGGTTATAATCAGATTGAAATGAATCCCTCAGATGAGGAAAAAACTTCCTTCATTACCAACAGGGGGACTTACTGTTATAAAGTTATGCCTTTTGGCTTTAAAAATGTTGGAGCCACTTATCAAAGGTTAGTGACTAAAATGTTCCAAGAACATCTTGGAAAGATGATGGAAGTCTATATTGATGATATGTTGGTAAAATCAACACAAGAACAAGACCATTTCCAGCATCTCTCTACTGCTTTTGATATTTTACGCAGGTATAATATGAAGTTAAATCCAGAGAAATGCACTTTTGGAGTGCAATCAGGTAAATTTTTGGGTTTCCTTGTATCAAACAGAGGAATAGAGGTAAATCCCGCTCAAATTAAAGCTATGGAGGAAATACCTGATATTTTAACAAATAAAAAGGAAGTTCAAAGACTGACAGAGAGAATAACAACTTTGTGTAGGTTTATTTCTAAATCTTCTGAAAAAAGTTTTAAATTCTTCTCAGTTCTCAAAAAGCAGAATTAGTTTGAATGGACTGAAGAATGTCAGCAAGCCCTCAAGAATCTGAAGATTTATCTATTGAAACCACCACTCCTTTCAAAGCCAAAAGAAGGGGTACATCTACCTGGTTGTCTCAGAAATTGCTGTAAGTGCAGTATTGGTAAGAGAAGAAAAAGGTAAAAAATCACCTGTCTATTATATAAGTAACACTTTGCTAGATGCTGAGACTAGATATCCACATCTGGAAAAGTTAGCCTTAGCTTTAATAATGGCATCACCCTATTTTCAATGCCACCCAATCACCGTTGTGATCTTTTTTCCTCTAAGAAATATTCGGCATAAACAAGAATCGTCAGGAAGATTAGCCAAGTGGGCCATAGAATTAAGTGAGCATGAAATAATTTATCAGCCTATGACTGTAATTAAGTCTCAAATACTAGCTGATTTTGTTGCTGATTTTAGTAATAGCATTGTATCTGAAGTAGAAAGAGAGTTACAACTCATTAACGGTGTTAATCCAGGCCTATGGACCTTATTCACTGATGGTTCTTCAAATATAAAAGGCGCCGACTTAGGCATAGTCTTGATATCACCTACGGGTGAAAAGACACGACAAGCTATCAAGTGTTATGCTATAGCTAACAATGAAGCAGAGTAAGAAGCTGTTATTGCAGGGCTTGAATTTGCACGGGAGCTCTCAATCGAGCAAATTATGATCAACAACGACTCCCAACTGGTAGTAAATCAGATACATGAGACTTACATCGCTCGAGAGACTAGAATGCAACAGTATCTTGAAAAAGCACGAGAGCTCGTGAGACAATTCAAAACATGGAAGGTAATACAAATACCTAGAGAGGAAAATGCAGAAGTGGATGCACTAGCTAATCTCGCAGCAATCACGGAAGTAACGAACAAAGATAATACAGTTGTCATTCAACTATTTCATTCAATAATAGACCAGGATAGGAATGAGGTAACTTTCAACAACCTAACCTGGGACTGGAGCATCGAAATTATTATTTTTTTGTAAAATGGCACCGTACCTGAAGACAGGAAAACAACTCAAGCACTTCGCCACAAAGTTGCACGGTACTGCCTTATTTGCAAATCACTTTATCGCAAGATGTTCGGAGGACCCCTAGCTAAATGCCTCGGACCTAACCAAACAAAATTTGTGATGAAAGAAGTCCACGAAGGACACTGTGGAAATCACTCAGGGGCGAGATCCTTAGTGAAAACACTAATCAGAGATTGATACTATTGGCCTCAGATAGAAGAAGAAGCCGAGAATTTCGTATCCAAATGTGACAGATGCCAAGGGTTTTCCAATAACATGCATCGACCAGCGGAATTATTACATCCAATAATATCCCCATGGCCTTTCATGAAATGGGGTATGGACATAGTGGGACCTCTTCCCACAGCTAAAGGACAAGTATGGTTTTTACTCGTGCTAACCGATTATTTTACAAATGGGTAGAGGCAGAAGTGTTAAAACAAGTGCGAGAAAAAGAAGTTAAAAGCTTCTTATGGAGAAACATAATATGCCGCTTGGAACACCAAAGGAAATCGTGTGTGATAATGGCCCACAATTCATAGGCTCAAAAATCACAGAATTCTTTGAAAGTTGGCAAATCAAGCGGATCACTTCAACATCGTACCACCTCGTGGCTAATGGTCAAGCTGAGTTAACGAATAAGGTCATCATCAAAAATCTAAAGAAGCAGCTGGATAAAGCCAAAGGAAACTAGCCTGATGAGTTACCAGCGGTACTATGGGCATACAGAACAACTTCAAAGATAGCCACGGGAGAAACTCCGTTCGCACTTATTTATGGCTCAGAATCCCTAATACATGTGGAGATTGGCGAACCAAGCATAAGGTTCTAAAAAACCATGAAAGGTGAAAACGACGACGAATTAAGGACCAACCTGGACCTGCTCGAACCACAGAGAGAAGCAACATTGATACGGATGGTAGCTCAAAAACAAATCATAGAGCGTTATTACAACTGTAGAGCTCATCTCAGGTACTTTAATATTAGGGACTTCGTCCTCAAAAAAGTCTTTCAATCAATGAAAGAAGCAGGTGTAGGAAAGCTAAATCCAAACTGGGAAGGACCTTACAAAATTCGAGGCATAGCTGGGAAAGGTGCCTATGAGTTGGAAGCTATGGACGACAGAGTTCTACTAACAAGTTGTAACGCCATCCATCTAAAGAAGTATTACTTCTAAAAAGAATACCCCCCGTCAGGTATCACACGTTCGATTTTATTTTGAACATTAAAAATTTTTACTAACTTTTTTAGATGATAGGCACAAAGCTAGCCCATCACCAGATGATGATATTAGACCTGCAAAGACGCGAGGAAATAACACAATTCCCGGTTTAGGGTTACACTTTAGGATGGACGTTTTAAAAGGGTTAAGCAGTCATCATCTAAAAAACTATATACCTTTGAGTCCGGAATGTTTTTCCTTTTCAGGAAAAGGACCACAAGGAAGGAATAATCAAATGCTCGAGATTTCATTCTTCAAAGCTCAAACACTTGGGGGACTATACAATATGGAAGGCTAAGGCAAAGCAAAGAAGACTATCAGAAAGTCAAAAGCTCGAGCCTAAAGACCCATCTACCCAACGAGACAAGTGACTCGAGCAAAATCGAAAGAAATCAAAAGAGCCATCCAAATACAAATCCTAATGCAAAAAACAAAAACCTTCGAACATATTCAGGTTGAAAGGTAAAATATTAGACACGAGAAAGAAATGTACATCCTTATACTTATTCAAAGCTGTTGTAACAAAAACAGTTAGGGGTAAAAGATCATCATCAATGTACTCATTCAAAAAAAAAAACTCATCATCAATGTACTCATTCAAAAAAAAAACTGTTCTCAAATAAAACAGTTAAGGATGAAAATATCTAAATCCTTGTATTTGTTCAAGAAACTTTTATCAAATAAAAATAGTTACGAATAAGAAAACATTTCCCTCGCACTTATTAGAAAACTGGTTCCAAAACAGTTTTCGGGTAAAAACCCCAATCTTTACAAAAACTGTTACTAATAAAAAATAGTTGTTTCCTTGTATTAATATCGAAAAACTGTTACCTATGAAAAACAGTTACGAAATGCAAGAGTATATCAAATCTGTTAAACAGAAACAGTTGAAAGCATGAGTTTTAGACGATAATCAAACACATGTAAAATGTCATGGAAGTTCAAACAAGAAAAACTTTCCTTGAAAACATTCTTAAACATGTGTAAAATTCCTATCACTCTATTGCATTATCATGAAGTTGAGACGTCTTCTTCATGCCAATTATAAAGGGCCCTCTTCCAAAAACTATGCCTATTACAAAAAGGCACACATTTAATATGAAAGGTACGAGTAGTCTAAATCATTTCCCATGCAAAACTCGAAGGTAAAACTAAAACCTCGAAAAATGAAGCATGCAAAAGACTTAAATAGTGAAAAAGAAACTCAACAAAAGTCGAACTAACATTTATATATTAAAACGGCTAAGACTAAGTATTAACTTACACTTAGTCGTATAAAATTTTTATATACATTGTGGTGCCCCTTAATTGTCATTTGGGGACTTTAGGGAAATCCAAATTTACCCCCGATGGGACTAGGGGTAACCACCAATTGATACAAAGAAAAAAAAGAGAAGGATAAACCAACTAAATCTTTTCAAGAGAGGGGTTGACTTCAGTGGTAGAAGGAGTGGGAGCAACTGGGGATGAAGAGGCACGAGCGGCTGGAATCTCACCATCAGGTGAAGAGAGGTTATGACCCTGTTGAGCCTTCTCCATGGCTTACTTAGTTTTGGTTATTTCAGCACTAAGGTCAAACCCTCTTGACTCATTTCCATCAATGTGTCAAGGCGAGAATTCATATACGCCCTGCTCACATCGACATCAGCCACCTCTTCCAAATCTTCATAATTCTTTGCCCACACTTGAAGCTCAGCTCTCAAACCGTCCTTTTCCGCCTCCGCAGCTTCGTGGGCGGCCCTTAATGGAACAATCGACTCCTATAAAGTTTGAGCTTTGTCTAAAGCCCTACGAAGGTCTTCTTGAGTACGAGTGAGTGATTTCATGAGCTCTCCTGAGTGTTCCTCCTTCTGCCCCAACAAGTTCTTTAAGTCTCTAATCTCCTCTGAGGCACGGGACAACTGCTTCGTGAGAGAAGACTCCAGAACACTCTTATCTTTATCAGCCTGACTGCAAGAAGCTCTCTCCACTGCCAATTCTACTGCCATAAGTCTCATCTACCGCTTTAAGGTATTCCTTTCCTCTTATAAAGCATCCATGTCAATCCTTAGGCTATCATACTGTGCTCTCCAATTATCAACATCGGCCTGCAACTCTCTTGTCTCTTGGTCCGTGTTTGAAATCCTCTTCATAAGCTCCATGCCTATAAGGTTAATCTACAAGAAATAAACCAGTCAGATATGGTAAATTTCATATACGAGAGTGAAAGAGGATAACTTGCATCATACCTTCGAAGAAGTATGCATGACCTCATTGGCCCATGTAAGAGCACCGTGGCTAGCTAGCTTTGCTTTTTCAAAGGGACCTATCAAAGGCTTGAGCCGCACTTCGGGCTCACCCATTTTCTTGAAAAGATCCCCCTCAGCTGGAAACTCTATTACCACCTGCCGTATCTCTCTGCTGGAAGACCCTACTTCCCTAACGGAAGGCATGAAAGCAGGCAGAGATGGAACAACAACAGGCACGGAAGGTTGAGGAGCTGGAGAAGCCACGAGAAAAATAACAGGCACAGAGAGTTTAAGAGTTGAAGAAGTTATGGGAAAAGCAATAGCAGAAGTTGAAATAGCCAAAGGAACAGACAAAACAACTTCTCTCAAAGAAGCAGGAAAGACAACTGCCAAAGGGACGTCGTCAGGAGAAAGATCAACACCCTCGTGAATAGGGGAATGAGAAACATCATCAAGTACAGGGGGCTCAATCACAGACACGGAAGGCAAGGTTAAGGCTGTAAGCTCATCATCTAAAACCATTCGCCTTCTCCCTGGCCTGTGCAGTAAAGCACCATCTTCTTCTTCTTCTTCTTCTTCTTCTTCTTCTTCTTCTTCTTCTTCTTCTACAGAACGAGACTCACTAATATTCCTCTTCGAGGAAGATGAACCGACAATAATTTCCTGGGCATGAGCCAAGGACATCTTCTTGATAGACGAAGCAGACACCCCACGAGCAGAGAACCCTATTAATAGGGGAAAAAGTTAAACGACAAAAAAAGAGACTCGAGTAAGGAAAGAAGCAAGAACAAGAGCTTCACTTACCGTGGGTCTTTACTTTCCAACCATACCTCCCAATTAGGTACTTCCAAGATCTTTCTTCTAAAAGAGAAACAGACAATAATTTTTCTACCCAATCACGAATACCGGAGACATTCTCAACAATATTCATGATTGATGGGAGAAGAAAAAATAGATACGGTGTTAATAAAACATCTAAAGTCAAAACAAGAAAAGGTAAATGTGAGCTAAAGCATACCCACGTGCGCGATTCCACTTCTCAGGGAAGGGAAGATTTTCTTCACCCACTAAACCAACAATGGGTACAACAACATACCGGAGGTACCAACCCTTATCCTTATCATCTCCAGGGGTTACCAACACTCTTTTGCTTCTAACAGTCAGAGTAAAAACCCCTTCACGAAATAAGGTAGGAGAGTAGAGGGGAATAAGATGGTTGAAGGTAAAAGGAACCGAGGCTAAAGAAGCCAAACTCCTAAGACATGCGACAACTCGCCACACAAGCGGGCCAACTTGTCCTAAGCATATATTGAAAAATTGTCAAAATTCAATTATAACTGGGTCAATGGGAGGTCTAAACCCTAAAGTGAAAGGATACGTATAAACAAAAGAATATCCCGTCTTGTAAGACGTTATTCTTTGATTACTTTTCGGAATATAGACAGGAAAGTCAGACCTCCAAAAGCACTCCCTACGAACAAGGGAAATTTGACCCTCAATTATAAGGGTTGGATATCTTTCAACACTATCAAGAGAAGAAGATTGATCTACAAGAACTTGACTATCCCTAGCAAAAACAAACTCAGCAGGGACAATTTCATCGACTCCAGGCTCACGAAGGCGTTCGCCTCTACCTCTAGACAAAGACCCTGAAACCCTAAATCTTGGAGAAACTGGAGATCTAGTTGAAGGAGGAGGAATTATCTGAGAAGAAGAGGAGCCCCTCGAAGGAGTGGATCCTAGACTTCTAAGTCTACCACCCCTCGACTCCTAGTCGGAGCAGAAGATGGCGTTAAACTTTCAAGATCTATTACTCTTTGAGGTTGGTTTGAAGAAGGCATGTTTACAAAGGCCAATAAGAAAGTTCTTTACAAAAGACAAAATTAGAAAAATGTTTCGTGGAAGAAAAGAAAAGAAAACATGTATTTATACTTGAAGACAACCATCAAACATGAAGAAAAAGAAAAATAATGATGAAAATCATAATTGAAGATGTCACTTCGGGACTAGCACAACTGCAAAAATCCCTAAAAGGTGCCGAGTAAATGCAGAACCAATACGAAAAGGACACGTGGTATGAGCATTAAATGGAAGTGACAAACGGCGCCTATGGTGCAGAGAAGGATACAATGATTCAAGGAAAAGCGGCAGCAAAATATTCCTGCCGTAAATGAATATCCACTTACCAAATATTAATCGTTAAATATATGGTAAGTTGGGGGGACTATCTGTATTGGTAAAAAAGAGTTTCACACGTATGCCAGCTTTTGACAACTCAGCCAGTCACGTGGACACAGGAAAACACGACAGCTGGATGTGATTCTCTGAAGAGGTATGGTTCAAAGAGGCACAGTTCAGTAAACCCATGAACTTATCAGCCACGATAAACTCAGCTTGATCAAAATGGGAGAGAGGAATGGTCAGAACGAATCTAGACAAAGCTGCGGGCAGATTCAAGGACCCACAATTGATTACTCGAACGTTATGTATGTATTGGTAAAAAAGAGTTTCACACGTAAGCGGATTTTGACAACTCAGTCAGTCACATGGACACAGGAAAACACGACATCTGGACGTAAATCTTTGAAGAGGTACGGTACAAACAGGCACAGTTCAATAAACCCACAAACTTATCAGCCACGGGAAATTCAACTTGATCAAAACGGGAGAGAGGCACGGTCAAAACGAATCTAGACAAAGCTACGGGCAGATTTGTTTAACCAAAGAATTAGACCCTTTGACTAAAGCTTATTTTTAAGATGAATACGGGTTACTGATAATCAAGATAATGGGAAAAATGAATAATAGACAATATTACAGAAATAAAAGATCGAAGTTGATTGTATTCGAGAAACAGATGCCTTTACATGTTGTATTCCCCTCCCTTATATAGGAGATTCTTATAACGTATGACTCATGCTATGGTTACTCATTAATGACTAATTATGACATTAATAAGGCATTACAAAGGATAACGGTAATAGGAATTCAATTACATATCGTTCGAGTAATCAATTATGGATCCTTGAATCTGCCCGTAGCTTTGTCTAGATTCATTCTGACCGTGCCTCTCTCCCGTTTTGATCAAGTTTAATTATGGTAAGCTAGGTTCGCGGAATTTTTCAAATTAGAATATTGTGGTATATTTAGTTTGAATATTATATTTCAAGTTAGAATATTATGGTATGTTTAGTTTGTATATTGTACTCTTCATTAGAATATTGTGGTAAGCTAGATTTGGATTTTTCATATTGTGGTATGTTTATTTTGAATATTATATTCCAAATTAAAATACTATGATCTGTTTAGATAGAATATTGTATGCCAAATTAGAATATTGTGGTAAGGTAGGTTTGAATTGTATTCCAAAGTAGAATATTGTGATATATTTTAGAATATATGGAGGTATATCGTGTAATATTTTTGAGATATTTCACGTAGTTTCAAAACTTAGGTACATCATGAAAGTGAGTTTTACAAATGGGTATACCATGTAACTTCCCCAAAAAGGAATTGTTACACAAATAGCCGGTCAGATTTAATATTTACATTTTCTAGCCGGCATACGTAGATTGTAAGTTGATTATATACAGTTATTCATATATTGATATATGAATTATACATATATCATACGTCCGCTAGCTATTTTTAGTTTAAGAGATTAGGTGGACGACTATTTGGGTTAATTCTTCTGTACTGCTACTTCCACCCAGTAGGGTTCTACACTGTCAGATGCAACCTAACACCATTCGTAACCTGATTGAAATTCTTCTTCCTTTTCTTCTGTAATATTGTCCCTGAGTTTTTTTTCAAAATTGTTTGGCTTTTTTATTATTTGAAGGAATTCAACACCATCATTTTCTCATATTTGAAGGATTTGATCGATCAAAATCTTGATTTTCTTCTTAGCAAGGCTTTTGCTACACTATCGCGTAAAGAACATTGCTCACAATATTGGGATGTCACATGCACTACATGTGATGTAATTAGCTAGGTTGTTAATTAGTTGAGTTGTTAATTAGTTGGTTAATGGTTGTTAAGTTAAGGAAAGATTAGTCTTTTCCTCTCTTAACTATTTTCTCCTTTTTAGTATCTTGTATATATCGACATTTGTAAAGATTAATGAAACAATGACTCATTTCCTTCTTCTCAATTGACCGACTTTCCTAATGCATTAGCATCTTGAAGTTTCCTCCATTAGAGCCCCTCATTCATCACTGAATTTTGGCATGGTATTAGATCAGCGTAACTGGAGTAAAGTGCGCTAAATCTCTGAATTCTTCGTTTGTTCTATCGTTGATTAATCGAGTTTTGTTGAAGCTCGTCGAGGTTCATTTATGGCAGAGGCACATTCTTCAATGTCGGAGATGGTGAAAATTGATCACAATCATCCATTGTATATTGGACAGTCCGATACTCCTAGCTTAGTCGTTGTACCGTTGAAGCTCACAGTCTCCGAGAATTATGGGCTCTGGAGTAGATCGATGAGAATAACACTTTTAGGTAATAAGAAATTAGGGTTCATTACTGGAAGATGTAACATAAATGCGTATGAAGGAGAGTTGTTGGAGCAATAGGAGACATGTAATGTCATTGTTCTCTCATGGATTATGAACAATGTAGCGCCAGAGCTTCTAGGTGGAGTTGTGTATGCATCTGATGCACATCTAGTGTGGGAAGATCTGCGAGAAAGGTTTGAATAAGGTAAATCATGTTAGGATCTTTCAATTGCATCACGAAATTGCCACGTTATCTCAAAGAACTAGTTTTATTTCAGTGTATTTTTCAAAATTGAAGGAATTATGGCATGAATATGATGTTTTGGTTCCATTTCCTAATTGCTATGAGAAATAGAAAGAGCATGCAGAAAATTTACATTAACAAAGAGTTATGCGATTCCTATCTAGTTTGAATGAGTCATATGATCAAGCTAGACGATAAATTCTCATGAAAACTAATGCACCTAGTCTAAATCAAACTTATGCCATGATTATACAAGATCAGAGTCAACAGAAGATAGGAGTAAATGTTGTGACTTCTGATAGTGTAGAGCCATTAGCTATGCAAGCAGGACGAGGAAGAGAAAGGAGACAATACCTACAATGTGATTTCTGTCATTTGAAGGGACACACTAAGGAGAATTGTTATAAGATTGTTGGTTACTCTGCTAATTTTGTTCCTAGAAGAAGATACGGTGAAGGAATAAGAACTCAAGGTGATTGGCAACATAATTCTGGCTATGAAAATCAAAATGGTTGGAATAGGACAAATAATGGTAAGTCTGGATGGAACAACTCTAATACAGGTAGGCAAATTGGCAATGGTGGCAATACTGGTAAACCAGGTGACTGGAGAAGAGAGCATATGGCTATGATAAACAATGCAGATGTAGGTGCACATTCTGTGCAGGATATGGGTGATGGTTCCTCTGGAGATTCTGAGCATAAGGGATATCACTACTTCACAAATGATTAATACAATCAGATTCTGAACCTCTTGAACAAGGAATCAAGTTCTGAGTCTAATATGGCAAACATGGAAAATGTAGGAGCAGAAGCAGGTGAGGTTAATTGTCTGATGAGAAACTTTACACAAAAATCACATGAGAAGGAATGGGTTGTAGATTCAGGTGCTACCCATCACATCACTTCTGATTTAGCACTATTATCAGATGTTAAATGTACAAAGAAAACTAATAGGGATAAAGTGCATCTTCCAACTAGAGAGCAGGCAGACATTACTCACATTGGGAGTGCAACCCTATTAGACAAAAGAGAAATCAAGGATGTGCTTTATGTTCCTAATTTCAAGTTCAATTTTCTCTCAGTAGAAAAATTAACAAAGGAACTAAAATGTAATGCCAATTTCTTCCCTGATTTCTGTATATTTAAGGATCTTTGGAATGGCAAGGTGAAAGGGATTGGTAAAGAAAGAGGAGGTTTGTATGTTCTTAGAGGATTGACTAACAGAATAAAGGCATTCAATACTGTGAACAAGGCAAACATAGATTCAAGTAAAGTTTGGCACAATTGATTGGATCATCCATCTGCATCAGTAATGAAGCATGTAGTAGGTTTAAACAATAAGAACAGTGAAATGTTGCATGAAAACTGTCTGATATGTCCATTAGAAAAGCAGACTAGATTGAAGTTTCCATTGTGCAATTCAAGAGTAAAAGTAGCATTTCATCTCTTACACATGGATTTATGGGGACCTTATAAGATTGCTACCTTTGATAAGAAACAATATTTCTTAACAATTGTAGATGATTACTCTAGATATACATGAGTATTCTTTATGCGGCTAAAATCTGAAGCAGTAGTGGCAATAAAGCAGTTCATTGCCATGGTCTAAAATCAGTTTGGAGTTGTGATTAAAGTAATAAGATTAGATAATGGATCTGAATTTTTTAATACTCAATGTTATGAGTTGTTGACATGTCTTGGTATAATTCACCAAAGTAGCTACCCTTATACCCCACAGCAGAATGGGATAGTTGAAAGAAGGCATATGTGTATACTTGATACTGCAAAGGCTTTGAAGGTTCAAGGATCAATTCCAATCAGATATTGGGGGATGTGTGTCAAAACAACAGTGTACTTGATTAATAGGTTACCATCAAGTGTTCTAGGGGGAAAAACTCCATATGAGTTGTTGCACCACAAGAAAGCTAACATCACACACTTGAAACCATATGTTGTTTGTGCTATGCAACAAATTTAGTCAAGGCAGATAAAATTGCAGAAAGAGTCAAATCAACCATCTTTATGGGCTATTCAGAGACACAGAAGGGGTACATTCTACTTGATCTAATCACAAAGCAGTTCTTTACAAATAGAGATGTTGTATTCAAGGAATCAGAGTTTCCTTTTTCTAGAAGGACGGAAACAAATCATATGATGCACAGGAGTTATGGAGCAAGGAACACTGCAGTTTACACCTCTACACACACAACCAGGTAGCAATATATATGATGGAAATGCATTAACTTCTACAGCAGGAGATACGAACCTGCATGGAAGTGGGGAGAATTATCTGCAAGAAAATGTTCCAATCTTGCAGGGGACAAATACTAGTGATATGCAGGAAACCTCTCATAATGTATATGATATGGATATTATTAATGCAGGTACACAAAATGATATTGCAGGCACACAAAATGATGAACTTCAAGAAGATGCTGAGGTCTTAGTCAGCCGGCAGGAAGGTGAAGGTGAGGAAATCTCAAGATCAAGCAGAAAGTCTACAAGACAAGTCAAGGAACCAATATGGATGAAGGACTATGTTACAACAAAGAAGACAAGCAGCTGCAACTATCCTATTTCAAACTACCTGCCATATGAACATACTAGTATCAATGCTACTTGGCAAAATTCTCTCGATTAATAGAACCACAGACATTCAAGGAAGCAGTGAAGGATAACAGGTGGATAGAAGTCATGAAACATGAAGTGAAGGCATTAGAAGATAACAAGACATGGGAGATAGTGAGCTTACCAGAAGGCAAAAACACTGTTGGATCCAAATGGGTGTATAAAATCAAATTCAAGGCAAATGGAGAAGTAGAAATATTTAAGGAAAGGTTGGTAGTTAAATGATATAGCCAAAGGGAAGGCTTGGACTATCATGACACTTTTTCACTAGTGGCTAAACTGGTCACATTGAGATCTGTCATTGCACTAGCAACATCAAGAGGTTGGAATCTATTTCAGATGGATGTCTATAATGCATTTTCGCAAGGAGATTTTATAGAAGAGGTGTATATGGAGTTACCTGAAGGTTTCATAAGGAAAGGAGAGCAGAAGGTGTGCAAGCTGCTCAAGTCCTTATATGGACTTAAGCAAGCATCTCGACAGTGGAATATCAAGTTAACTGAAGCGCTACTGAGAGCAGGATTCAAGCGGAGCCATCATGACTACTCACTTTTCACTTTGAGAAGTCAAGAAGGGATAGTGATCATTTTAGTATATGTGGATGATCTCCTCATTACTGGAAGCAGTTCGATACTAGTGAAGAAGGCAAAAGATATATTGCACCAGAATTTTAAGGTGAAGGATCTAGGAGAACTCAAATACTTTTTAGGTATTGAGGATCTGCGGTCAAGAGATGGAGTATTGCTAAATCAAAGAAAATACATACTGGAATTAATTTCAGAAATGGGACTGAGTGGAGCCAAGCCTACAAGCACACCATTGGAAGTGAATTCCAAAATGACAACAATAGATTATGATCAAGCAAATGGAGTCACATGGGATCCACTTTTGCAGGATGTCAATGCATATCAATGACTAATAGGAAGACTTCCACATATCACTATTACCAGACCAGACGTCAACTATGCAGTGCGGGCATTAAGCCAATTTATGCAAGCTCCAAAGAGATCTCACTAGGATGCTGCCTTGAGGGTTGTAAGGTATTTGAAACTCCTGGACAAGGGATCTTAATGAGGTCTGATTATGTAGAAACTCTAACCTGCTGGTGTGACTCTGGTTGGGCTGCATGTTTGAATACTAGAAGATCAGTCACTGGGTATCTTGTCAAGTTTGGGGAGTCAATGATCTCTTGGAAATCAAAGAAGCAACAAACTATCTCTATGAGCTCAGCAGAGGCAGAGTACAGGACTATGGCAGCCAACATTGCTAAAGTAACTTGGTTACTTGGTCTATTCAAGGAGTTAGGTGTTAACATAGCGCAACCAGTTACAATTCTCAGTGACAGTAAATCAACAATTCAACTAGCAGCAAATCCTGTGTTTCATGAAAGAACCAAGGATATAGAGATTGATTGTCATTTTATTCGAGACAAAATCGAGGAAGGAACAGTCAAGGCAGTGCATGTTAATACTAAGGAGTAGCAAGCTGATCTACTGACTAAAGTTCTGGGAACAGCTCAACATGTTCATTTACTTGGCAAGCTTGGAGTGTTCAGTGTTTTGCATCCTCCAGCTTGAGGAAGCATATTGGGATGTCACGTGCACTACATGTGATATAATTAGCTAGGCTATTATTTAGTTGAGTTGTTAGTTGGTTAATAGTAGTTATGGTTGTTAAGTTAAGGGTAGATTAGTCTTTTCCTCTCTTAACTATTTTTCTCCTTCTTAGTATCTTATATATTTCGACAGTTGTAAAGCTCAATGAAACAGTGGCTCATTTCCTTCTTCTCAATTCACCGACTTTCCTCAGGCATTAGCATCTGGAAGTTTCCTCCATTAGAGCCCCTCATTCGTCACTGAATTTTGGCACACAACCTCTTTGCTGTCCCGTGTCAATTTGAAATGGCGGCTAAATATATATAGTAGGCTAATCTAAAAGTGTCATAGTCTTTTAAAAATTAGAGAAGTAAATTAACCGTATAAACAGTTGAATATTTGGTGGAATGTATACATTTTCAACGATTATTGATAGCAAAAGTGGCAATTGTATAAAGAAAGTTCCGAAGTATTAAATAATAATATGTATATGATAGACTTTAATTTCCTTATATTGTTCTACGGCGATTGTAGCACAGCTTCTTTCACTATCAAACCTTTGACATAACCCATAATGATACAAATGACACGCACCTTAAGTCTTCCTAAGATCAATTGCTGAGTTTTATTGACAATAATCTACGTACTTTTTGCATTATAATTATATTATATTTCCTGACTTTTGAGAAGAAGCAGTGATAACTTTCTACTGTTCTGGGTAACGTAATTTTTGAGGAAGTTTATTACTTGTGCCCCACACCAGGACTAGGACCCGAAAGCAGATCATCAACTTCAGCATCTTGAATATCAGTAATAGGTTTCTCAAAATCTTCATATTCATTATGGCCAATGCCAGGACTAGGCCCAGAATTATTCACCACAACTAAAGATTTTCTACGACTTTGCACCATTATTGGCCTAGCTTCTGTGGCACTAAGCAAAATAATGGAGCTCAGAAGGAGATGAAAAAAGAAGAATAATGCAAAATATTGAATAACCCTAGCTTTCATAATTAAGTTCTTTCGGAGAAAGGGTTTCCTTTTATGCTTTTTTCTCTTTAAGAATGGTGATGCTACCAAAATTTCATGCATGGGTATTTATACAGAAAGAAATAAGTTTGCATGTATACTATCAATAGCGACATAAGTTTTGACTTACAAAAAGGATTATTTAGGGTCGTCCGTGAATATTGACAAGTGGCCAACTCTTGGGTAAAGAAAATTGGTACATTACCCAAAGAGTCATGTATTTAAGAATGTTAAGTAAAAGATTCAGTTTGGAAGATGACTCCATCAATAAGGTAAGGGGTACTACAATTTGTCCGTGGAATATTTTCTTTACTTTAAAATGCATTTGTCAATGTTTTGTTGAATTTCATGGTTACGTGGCACCTAAGTTGCTATGTTAAACATGAAATATGTCATTTTCGGAGAGAATAAGCGAGGATATTGATCAATTTAATTTGGTAGATAGAGATCACTATACTGGAGGAGCTTCTTTTATAGTTGGTAACAGAAAAGGAACAAAAGATTAACAAAAAAAGAAAGAATTAAATAGTAGTTTTGAAGTGAAGGCTTTCCATGAGTCCATTATTCAAATGGTCACTCAACTATCCCAAATTATCTTCTAAAGTTATTTTACTTTTGTTTGTAACAACAAAGTCACTGAACTATGCCTATTGCACTCAGAAGGTCACTCAACTAGATTTTCTAAATTTTGGATTGCCAAGTACCTATTTTACCCTCTAAATTATAAATATTTATCTTCTTTTATTTTTTTTTAACTTTTTAATATTATAATTTTTCCTTTTTAATTTATATTATAGAGTTACCTAAAGAATCAATAAATATTATTTATAAATTAAAAAAATAAAAAGTATTTAAGCATCTATAGTGCTGGAATAACAAAATAATGAGCATAGTAAAAAAAATAATTAAAATAATTTGTTCGTAATAATAATTTTAATATTAACAACAAAAATTCAAAAATTTACTTACACAATTCAGAATAAAAGAAAATAAAGGTTTGAAAAAATATATTCCATGCATGTAAAAAATAATTATTTAAATAAAAGTATTTTATCATATACATTATATATTCTTGAAAATTATGTTCAATTATATTATATATATTCATGCACAACTTAACATAGCATATTTTACCCTATACAGATAGTCCCACTACTTTTCGCTGACATAACTTTGTGTCGTCGGAAAGTTGGTAGAAACATAATTATAGAATTGAGCATAATTTTCAAGAATATATAATGTAAATTATAAAAATACCCTTATTTAAATAATTATTTTTATATTACGTGCAAGAAATATATATTTTGCAGCCTTTATTTTCTTTCATTCTGAATTGTGTAAATACATTTTTGAATTTTTGTTGTTAATACTAATATTATTATTACTAATAAATTATTCTAATTAATTTTTTTTACTATGCTCATTATTTTGTTATTTCAGCATTATATATACTTAAATACATTTTATTTTTTTAATTTATAAATAATATTTATTTATTCTATAGGTAAGTCCATAATATAAATTTAAAAAGAAAAATCATAATATTAAAAAGTTTTAAAAAATAAAAAGAAGATAAACGTTATAATTTAGAGGGTAAATAGGTATTTAGCAATCCAAAATTGAAAAAATTTAGTTGAGTGACCTTCTGAGTGCAATAGGCATAGTTCAGTGACTTTGTTATTACAAACGAAAGTAAAATAACTTTAAGAGATAATTTAGGATAGGTGAGTGACCATTTGAGTAATAGACTCGACTTTCCATATGACTTTTCACAAACTTAAAAATCAACAAGATAAAGAAGGTTTGAGCACTCAAGATGGAGAAATTTCTGGTAGCGAGAGCCATGGTTAAATATGCTAATATTGGCTAATCAGTATTTCTTTTCTTTTTTCTCTACAAAAGTTGCCCAGCATGCGTTGTTTTTTTCCCCCCTCTTTTCGTCAGCACATTTATGCTAAAAAACAATTACGATAATTAACCAAATCGTGTTTTGTTAACTTTATTTAACTATTTGTAAAATAGTAATTTAAAACTCAGAGACTAGTAAACTAAAAATTTATTTTTTACTCCCTAAGACTAGTGAATGGTTGACTAACAAAGAGGAAGTGGTTTTAAGAACGCAATGTACCCCGTCATGTTATTGAAACTTGCAAGTAATTAAAAGAAAAAATGGCTATATATGGATAAATGGCAGACCAACTAATTATCACTGTTTTAAATGAAAATTCGAAGCCCAATTTTTTTGGGACTGTTGAGATCTCGGGATTTAACAATCTTGGAAGCTAAACTATAGGAAAAGGACCTAACTTATTTAATTCCCCTCCCAAAGAAGGTGGGATGGGTAGTGAAGAAAATTGGTGTGATACCAAAGGCTTTACGAAAGAGTTTAAGTTATGTGAATTCAAGTAAGTGTTTGCTTCATGATTGAGTAACAATTAAATTTGTATGTTGTAATTTAATTAAACATGGATAATTAAAAATATTAAACAAATGAATCAAAGATGAAATAAACATTCAAATCAATTATAATATTATGGCTAAGCCTGAACTTAGACTGACCAATGATCTCGTATTCGGTTGGACCCTCCGTTCAAGTCCAGTCCTGAATGAAGAACAAAACAAATGAGAAATTATTGGGTTTTTAAGCTTAAATATAGCTTAAAAGAGGGTGAATGAAAAATGAAGGGAAAATAAAATATTTGAGTTTCCCTCCTTGAAAAAGGGACATTGTCCCATATTGAAAGAGGAAAAAGTTTTTGATGGGTATATATACAATTGCTCTTCTTCTAGCTCTTAAAGAGTTAAGAAGAAAGCAAGCCTCGCGCCGTCGTCGCTCGCTCGACTTCGGTCAAACGATTGATTAATTTTTTGGATCAAATTTATTTGTTAATAGTAAATATTGACAGAAATGTTATTAAATGTCCGTTTTATTGTAAAAGAAAAATTAATATTAAATCCAACGGAATAATAAACATTTTTTCGTTATCTGTTATCCGTTTTTCGTTTTCCGATTTTGTAACGAAAAATTAAGTTTCCTCGTTCTTGAATTCCTGGTTTATTGTTGCGTAAATAGCCATTTATGTTATGGCCGTTTTACGTAAACAACCTTTCTGAAGAGTTGCACCTCTTCAATTTGAGCTCAACATTGGCTATAAATAGTATTCCTCTCTCAGATTTTTCATACGATTTTCTAAGTTCTCCTCATTTCTTCTGCATTATTTTAACTACAAAGAAAGCAATAGTAAGTGTGATTTGCTACTGATCTTTGTGTTCGCTGAAACATTGGGGTTTGAAGTACCACCACACCAGTGTGTAATTCCTTCTATTATGGGAGGAAATAATCCACAATCTTGGGTACTAGGAGGGAATTAAATTCCTTAATGAAATACTGTGAATTCAGTGAACTCGAATTAAATTCTATTTCGTTTACATTTTTGTTTATATGTTATTTTATCTTCTCCAAATTATTTTACAATTTATTAACAAGCTTAAGGAATTTACTTTTTATTTGTATTTGTGTTATACTTACTGTTCTGGAGACTAAAACCTTTATGGTTTTTCTACTCCATTGAAGATTAAAATCTACATGATTTTCTGCTCTAATTTTTAAACATGTGTTGTGTCATTCTTTTACAGAAATGATGAATGACAATGGAAACCAAACTGTTCCGATGGTGACTGCCAATGCATCGACAAGCCGAACAACACTGGCATTGGCACCGACAGAAAAATCCAAAAAAAATTTCGGGATAGATTTCAAGCGGTGGCAGCAGAAGATATTCTTCTACTTGACGACTTTAAGTCTGCAGAAGTTCATTAAGGAAGATGTTCCTGTTCTGCCTGACGAAACTCCAGAAAATGAACCCTTTTTCGTGACTGAGGCGTGAAAGCATTCTGATTTTCTATGCAAGAATTACATTCTTAGCGGACTGGAGGATGATCTGTATAACATCTATAGTAATGTGAAGAACTCAAAAGAACTGTGGGTTGCAATTAAAAGAAAATACAAAACTGAAGATGCCGAGTTAAAGAAATCTGTTGCCGCTAAATTTTTGAACGACAAAATGGTAGATAACAAGTCTATTATTACCCAAATCCAGGAATTGCAAGTGATTATTCACGATCTCCTTGCTGAAGGTATAAGTCGAAATAATACTGATGTTGAAAGTATTAATATTTTTATTTTTACTAATAGAATTTCCATTGAAGGTTTTGTCATCAATGAAGCATTCCAAGTTGCAGCGATGATTGAGAAGTTGCCTCCTTTATGGAAGGACTTCAAAAACTACTTGAAACATATAAGCAAGGAGATGTACCTTGAAGATCTCATTGTTCGATTGAGAATCGAAGAGGACAACAAAGCTGTGAAAAGAAAGGCCATGAAAACTCAACAATAATGGGAGAAAACATTGTTGAGGATGCTTCTCAAAATAACAGAAAGGGGAAGAAGGTTTCTGGACCGAAAAGCAACCCAAGAAAGAAGCGGTTCAACAGAAATTTCTATAACCGTAGAAAAGCTGGACATTGATCTGCAGATTGTCGTCCAAAGAAAGACAAGAAAAAGGGTCAAACAAACATGGTTGAAAAGCACGAAGATATTAATGACTTGTGTGCTATGCTTTCTTAATGCAACCTGATGGGAAATCCTAAGGAGTGGTGGATTGATTCTAGAGCGACTCACCATGTTTGTATTGTTATAATAGTATTTGCTACGTATGCTCCCGCTGGACCCAAAGAGACACTTTCTTTGGGAAATTCTGCAACAGCCAAAATTGAAGGATGTGGGAAGATAATTCTGAAAATGACTTCTGGCAAGGTGGTGACTTTGAACAACGTCCATCATGTTCCCGAGATTAGAAAGAACTTAGCCTCTTCTGAACTTCTTATTAAGAACGGTTTTAAGTGTGTTTTTGTATCTGATAAGGTTGTAATAAGTAAGAATGAGATGTTTGTAGGAAAATGTTACCTCACTGAGGGCCTTTTCAAGATGAAAGTAATGGTTGTTGAGAATAGTAATAAAATTTCAGCTTCTTCTTACTTACTTGAGTCAAATGAATTATGTCATATACGTTTGAGTCATGTCAATTATTAAACCTTACGAAAAACGATTAACTTGGAAGTATTGCCTAAGTTTGAATGCGACAAATCAAAATGTATAGATTTGATATCTTTGAACCATGGAACTTTGTTGTATACCTAGACAACCATAAGTCACACAATCAACCCTTAATCGTCTTTGGTTCTTATTGTTGTGTTCGTTTCAGCCATAAACACCGTCTGGTTTCATAAGTGCGTAGAGAACTGGCCTTACAAAATTCTCCTTGAAGTGTCTAGCAATTCACACTTACATAGGTGATTCCTAAATGTGTCATTCCGTTGATATACTATTTGATATATCCCATATCAAATTGAGAAAATTACAGAATAATACACTCCATAAATTGATGTTGCACTTTTTAGCCAGTTACGAGTTTACAAATGTATAGCCAAATTTCAATAAGGATGCTCATCAGATGTATGCCTTTTGATATTGTTGCTGCCAAATTAAAGTTTGTGTATCTTGTTATATTTCCCTTCCCATTACAAACTATAGTAACACTTTGTGTAAACATTCGAAAATTGGTTTTAGATAAATAAAAATAAGTTCCCCATTTTTAGTGTAACCATTGATTGAGACACTCGGTCAATACGCATTCGTGCCTTCTTTTATAACCAATACTTAATTGAATTAATTTTTTTCTATATCTTCAGGTTTATACATACCTATCACAACTACAAAAAGCAAAAACAGACACGAGAAATCTAAAATCTCATCTCCTTTAATGCTAATTTTGTTAAATTTTGATTATGATTTTATGAGAAATTTGGAGTGGGTATTGTTTGAACTTATCTGAAATAGTCTAATTAGGTTGTATACAAAGTTTGAAGTTATTTGCTGGAGATTTGGACTAGTTTTATACAAGAATTGCAAGTGAAAATCGTAAAAAAAAATCGTCAGAGATGCTTATACACTTTTATACAAAGAGGTACATTATGTATATAGTTGTATAAAAGTGTATAAATATGTATAATCACAGAGTAAAAATATTCTTGATACACTATGTATATAGGTGTATAAGAAGATTAAGAAGAAAAAGAAGAAAATGCGGGAAATTCACCAAATACCTGTAAATAATGTATCAACCTTGTTTATATGAGTGTATAAGTGGCGTTTTTACACTATTATACACTATTTATACACTATTATACATTATTATACAAATGAATTCTATCAATGGAACTTCACCTGTTCTTCTTCTTCCTTGGGCATCCTCTGAAATTTAACTCAAATATAGCCTAAATCTACTCCAAATCACTTGAAATTTAAGTTTTGAACTCATCTTGATGATTCCAATCAATTGAGACAACACCCATTCCAAACAACTAACAAATCGAAAAACCCAATTTCTGAAATCGAATCTTCAAACCACCTTTAATGGTGACTTTTATTTTTCAAATCCTTAGTTAACCATTGGAATCCGGAAAAGAATTGAAGGAGAATAACAATAGTAGAGAAGTTTTGTGGTGCAAAGGCTGATACGGGAAGAGGAAGAAGAACGAAGAAAAAAAGGGGAACGAAGGAAGAGGAAGAAGAACGAAGAAGAAGGGGAACGACAAAAAAGGGGTGGGCTAACAGGTGAAAAATAATTTTCAGGTTATGTACAACCTGGGCTATATTGGGTAAGGACTTCAAAGATGGGCTATTTTCTGATGGGTTGTTGGGCCAAGTGACAGGGGGTGAAATTTACCCTATCAAATTTATAAATCATTAAAAAGCCTTAATGCTTTATCCTTGGTACTGAACATTGTCTCATCACGAGAATGGACCAAAATTTTAGTTGACAATGTTGAACCGTTATTAATGACTTTGTTTGATCTCCTTGAACCTAGATCTTGGGATCTCCAGTCTTCTAGGTAGAGTCACTGCCACAATGACTTGTTCTCGGCCATAGTCCCATTCCCCTCGACGATTTCTCAACTACATCTCTAGTTAGGCCTTTTGTAAGTGGATCTGACACATTATCGCTTGACTATACATACTCAATCGTGATAATTCCTCTAGAGAGTAATTGCCTAATGGTTTTATGTCTTCGTCATATATGACGAGATTTACCGTTATACATAACGCTCCTACCCCTTCCAATTACCGCTTGACTATCGCAATGTATGCATATTGATGCCAACGGTTTGGGCCAAAATAGAATGTCTTCCAAGAAATCCCAGAGCCATTCAGCTTCTTCACCGGTTTTATCTAAGGCTATGAACTCAGCCTTCATTGTAGAGAGGGCAACACAAGTTTGTTTGGACGATTTCCAAAATACCGCTCCTCCACAAATAGTGAATACATATCCACTTTGGACTTAGAATCAGTTGAACCGGTGATCCAATTTGCATCACAGTATCCCTCAACCACCGCAGGATATTTGGTGTAGTGCAGAACAAAGTCCTGGGTATGTTCTAAATATCCCAAAACTCGTTTCATTGCCATCCAATGAGATTGACCTGGATTGCTCGTGTATCGACTCAATTTACTTATAGCACAAGTTATATGGGGTCGTGTACAATTCATGATAAACATTAAGCATCCCAACACACGAGCATAATCCAATTATGATATGCTTTGGATTTTGTTCTTCGCTAATGCAAGATTCACGTCAATTGGAGTCTTTAAAACTTTAAACCCTAAGTGCTTGAATTTTTCAAGTATTGTATTCATATAATGATATTGTGACAATTCCATATCTTGAGGAGTCTTATGGATCTTAATCCCTAGAATTAAATCAGCAACTCCCAAGTCCTTCATATCAAACTTTCTAGTTAGCATACGCTTAGTCGCATTTATGTTGGCAATGTCATTACTCATTATCAGCATATCATTCACATATAAGCAAACAATGACTATGTAATTTGGAATATTTTTAATGTACACACATTTATCACATTCATTTATCTTAAAATCATTTGACAATATTGTTTGGTCAAATTTCGCATGTCATTGTTTGGGTGCTTGTTTTAGTCCGTAAAGGGACTTAACAAGTCTACATACCTTCTCTTAGTTACCTGGATCCACAAACCCTTCAGGTTGTTCCATGTAGATTTCTTCCTCCAAATATCATTTAAGAAGGTCGTCTTAACGTCCATTTGATGAATTTCAAGACCATAAACTGTAGCTAATGCTACTAACGTTCGTATGGACGTAATTCTTGTAACTGGAGAGTATGTATAAAGATAGTCAAGACCTTCTCATTGTCTATACCCTTTGACCACAAGTCTTGCCTTAAATCCAATGGAATATTAGTATTAAATCCAACGGAATATTAAACGTTTTCCATTATCCGTTATCCGTTTTCCGTTTTTCGATTTTGTAACAGAAAATTAAGTTTACTCCCTCTTGAATTCCCGATTTATTATTGTGTAAATAGGCATTTATGTTATGGCCGTTTTACGTAAACAACCTTTCTAAAGAGTTGCACCTCTTCAATTTGATCTCAACATTGGCTATAAATAGAAGTCCATTCTCTCAGATTTTTCATACGATTTTCTGAGTTCTCCTCCTTTCTTCTGCATTGTTTTAACTATAAAGAAAGCAACAGTAAGTGTGATTTGCTACCGATCTTTGTGTTCACTGAAACATTGGGGTTTTAAGTACCACTACACCAGTGTGTAATTCGTTCTATCTTGGGAGGAAATAATCCACAACCTTGGGTACTATGAGTTGGATTAAATTCCTCGAGGAAACACTGTGAATTTAGTGGGCTCGGATTAAATTCTGTTTTGTTTACATTTTGTCACGGCCCAAAATCCCACCTTCAGGCCTTGATGGCGTCTAAAGATAATCCCGCTAGACAAACCAACGTTATTGGTTATTCTGATTTATTCCTTTGTTATTTAGCATAAGAAAATGAAATACAAGAACAAATAGAAATAATAATGCAGAAGATAAGAAATTCAACAACTTAAATAATAAATCTTACGAAATATCCTTAAACATACCCCCAGAATGGTGTCACAATTTCACGGACAATCTAAGATTTACTAAAAACATGAGTCTGAAATCAACAAGTGTAGTTGTCTAGAAATACAAAATAAGATAGAAGGAAAGAAATAGACGGTGACGCCAAGGCCTGCAAACGCCTGCAGGAATACCTCGGTGTCGCCGTGGACTGAAGGACACTCCCTCTCTCAATGTCCACTAGGTCCGGCTCCGTAATCTGCACAACATAAAGAAGTGCAGGTGTAGCGTCAGTACAACCGACCCCATGTACTGAGTAAGTGTCGAGCCTAACCTCGACGAAGTAGTGACGAGGCTAGGACACAACCACACATAACACCTATGCAGTTCAATAGTATACAGGAAATAATGACAGGAAATAATCAAATAAATACAACGACGAGGGAGAACATGCTGGGGACGAAGGGCAATAACTAGCTAAAACATCAGAACAAGATAACAATTGGATTGCACAAATAACAATAGGAATTAACAGCTTTGAACAAGTAAATAAAACGGAAACAACACGACATGTCCCCTCGTGCATAACCTCACAATCACTCAGCCTGGAATGTCCCCTCGTGCATAAATGAATAATCACTCGGCACGGAATGTCCCCTCGTGCATAACCTCACAATCACTCGACACGGAATGTCCCCTCGTGCATAAATAAATAATCACTCAGCATGGAATGTCCCCTCGTGCATAACCTCACAATCACTCGGCACGGAATGTCCTCGTGCATAAATAAATAATCATTCGGCACAAAATGTCCCCTCGTGCATAACCTCACAATCACTCAGCACAGAATGTCCCCTCGTGCGTAACATGTATAAAAATCAACAATTTGATAGGAAATTCAACAAATAAAAACCTCAAATGCATAGAAATATTCAACAAGGATTCTACCGTCCCGGCAAGGGACTTAGCTATAACCAATCTCACTCAGAAGTATAATTTTACAAATAATCCTCAACCGAGCAAGTAAACAATAACAATTTACATCATGATATATCCTCAATGTATCACTTCCAGAATAACAAATAATTCATAACACAGAGAAAACTATGAAATTCATCAAGTTTGACTCACGGGCATACTTGACCACAACATATAGGTACCCGTCACCTCACCTATACGTTGGACATGGAATAAAACATAGAAAATAATACTATGTACCTATTCCCTCAAGCTAAGGTTAGGCCAAACACTTACCTCGATTCCAAGAATCCAAATCAAGCCTCTAGCACTACTTTCCCTCTCGAATCCAACTCCGAAATGAGAGTATCTAGACATGATCGACTCAACAATATCAATAATGACTCAATAATTCAATCCCAAAGCCTAAATATGCATTTCCCATCATTCTTCCAAAAATACCAAAATTCGACCCCGGGCCTGCTTGATCCAAACTCGAGGTTCGGACCAAAACCCGATTACCCATTCCCCCACGAACCCGAATATACAATTTGTTTTGAAATCTGACCCCAAAATAAGGTTGAAATCCCAAAATTTCCAAAAGCCCTAGCTCTACCCAAAACCCCAATTCTACCCTTGATTTCATGTTTTTAGGCCTAGATTCTAATGATTCCAAAAGCCCTAGCCCTAGCTCTACCCAAAACCCCAATTCTACCCTTGATTTCATGTTTTTAGGCCTAGATTCTAATGATTCCAAAAGCCCTAGCCCTAGCTCTACCCAAAACCCCAATTCTACCCTTGATTTCATGTTTTTAGGCCTAGATTCTAATGATTGATGAAGGAAAATGGAAGAAACTAGAGTTAAGATCACTTACCTAAGTGGTTATGGAGGAAGAGTAGCTTGGGACTCGGCTATGGGGCTTGGAGAAGAAGGAGAAGGTGAAAATATGAAGAATCCCGAAATGACATTCTGTTCTTAAGACTTTAAATTCACTAGGCGATTTTACTCTACGCGATCGCGGAGAGTACTTTTTTTTAAACTTACGCGATCGCGAACAAGGGATTGTGATCGCAGAGAACCAGAACGTGGACCCACGCGATCGCGAACGAGAGATCGCGTTCGCATAGAACAAATTGCTGCCCAGCCCCCAACCCCGCAAGAGACTTACGCGATCGTGAACAGGGGATTGCGATCGCGTAGAGCGAAACCCTGAGGCTCCTCGTTCGCACTCAGCTCTTTGCAATCGCGTAGAGCAAATTTAACTCCTTCCCAAAATACACATTGCGGCCTCGTGCAACACACCGCGATCGCGGAGAAGGAATGACTAAACACCAGAAACAACACAACACACCAAATTTTCCAACTCTTATGCACCCCGACACCTACCTGGAACTCACTCGAGCCCTCGGGGCTCAAAACCAAATTTACACACGACTTCAAAATCATCCTACGGACTTATTCGTGTAGTTAAACCACTAATATAACATCAAAACCAATGAATTAAACTCAAAAATCTATAGAATTTTCTCAAACTTCATAAACTTCTAAAGTCTCCAATTTTGATCCGAAACACGTCAAACCAAGTCCGTTTCTTTCCAAATTTTACAGATAACTCACATAACACATATTGAACCTATTCCGGGCATCGGAACCATAATACGGGCCTGGTAACACATATTTTACATTAAAGTTCATTTTCAAAAGTCTTTCTTATTTTCATAAAACAACTTTCTTTAAAAATTCATTTCTCGGTCTTGGGACTTCGGAATTTGATTCCGGGCATACGCCCCGGTCTCATATTTTCCTATGGACCCTCCGGGACCATCAAATCACGGGTCCGGGTCCGTTTACCAAAAATATTGACCAAAATCAACTTTATTCCATTAATTATCATAAATTCAACAGTTCAACACATTTTCACATAAAGACTTCCCGACTACGCGCTCGGGCTGTGCACACACATTGAGGTGAGATTAACGGAGGCTTTCGGGGCCTCGAAACACAGTTTTTGCTAAATTACACAAGACGACCTTTTGGGTCATCACAATCACCACCTCTAAAACAATCGTTCGTCGTTGAACGGACATAGAAAATTACCTGAATCGGGGAAAAGGTGGGGATAACGGCTTCAAAATCGGGCTCAGACTCCCAAGTAGCTGCCTCAATAGGCTGACCTCTCCACTGAACACAAACCGAAGGATAACTCTTCGATCTCAACTATCGCACCTGCCGATCTATTATGGCTACTGGCTCTTCCTCATAAGACAAATCCTTGTGCAACTGGACACCACTGAAGTCAAGTACATGAGATGGGTCCGCAATATACCTCCAGAGCATAGACACTTGAAATACCGGATGCACGGCTGATAAACTAGGTGGAAAGGCAAGTCNTAAAGGCAAGAACTGGTCCCATGAACCACCAAAGTCAATGATACAAGCTCGCAACATATCCTCCAAAATCTGAATAGTACGCTCGGACTGTCCATCCGTCTGAGGATGAAATGCTGTGCTCAAATCGATCTGTGTGCCCAACTCTCGTTGAAATACTCTCTAGAAATGGGAGGTAAACTGAGTACCTCGGTCTGATATAATAGATATGGGCACACCATGCAGTCTAACAATCTCTCTCATATAGATCTTTGCCAACTTCTCTGCTGAATACGAAACTGATACTGGAATGAAGTGCGCTGACTTGGTCATCCTATCCACAACTACCCATACTGCGTCAACCATCCTCTGAGTCCTTGGGAGTCCAACTACAATGTTCATGGTGATACACTCCCACTTCCACTCGGGAAGCTGAATCTGCTGCATCAAACCACCGGGTCTCTTGTGCTCGTACTTAACCTGCTGACAGTTCAAGCATCGAGCTACATAAGCTACAATATCCTTATTCATCCTCTGCCACCAATAGTGCTGCCGCAAGTCCTGGTACATCTTTGCAGCGCCCAAATGAATATAATACCGGGAACTATGGGCCTTCTGAAGTATCAACTCACGAATACCATCCACATCAGGTACACAAATCTGACCCTGCATCCTCAAAACTCCCTCATCATCAACCGTAATCTGCTTGGCATCTCCGTGCCTGACTCTATATCTAAGAACACATAAATGGCGATCATCATACTGCCTGGCCCGAATACGGTCATACAATAAAGAACGGGCTACGGTATGGGACAAAACACTGCCAGTCTCAGAGACCTCCAACCTCACAAATCGGTTGGCTAAAGCCTGAACATCCAAAGCAAGAGGTCGCTCTCCGACTGATAAATAGGAAAGACTACCCATACTGGCTGACTTCCAGATCAAAGCATCGGCCACCATATTGGCCTTCCCCGGATGATAAAGAATGGTAATATCATAATCCTTCAGCAACTCTAACCATCTCCTCTGCCTCATGTTTAACTCCTTCTGTTTGAACAGATACTGTAAGCTCTTATGATCCATGAACACCTCACATGGCACACCATACAAATAATGCCTCAAAATCTTCAATTCATGCACAATAACTGCTAACTCCAAGTCATGAACTGAATAGATCTTCTCATGAACCTTCAACTGACGAGAAACATAGGCTATAACCTTGCCATCCTGCATCAACACTGCATCAATCCCAACCCGTGAAGCATCACAATATACGGTATACGATCCTGAACCCGTGGGCAAAACTAATACTGGTGCCGTGGTCAAGACTGTCTTGAGCTTCTGAAAGCTCGCCTCACACTCCTCAGACCACTGAACTGAGCACTTTTCTAAGTCAACCTAATCATCGGGGCTGCAATGGATGAAAAGCCCTCCACAAACCGGTGATAATAACCTGCTAAGACCAAGAAACTCCGGATCTCTGTAGCTGAGGTGGGTCTAGGCCAATCTCTGACTGCTGAAATCTTCTTGGGATCCACCTGAGCACCCTATGACGATACCACATGGCCTAGAAATGCAACTGAACTAAACCAAAACTCACACTTGGAGAATTTGTCATACAACTGACTATCCCTCAGAGTCTGGAGGACGACTCTAAGGTGCTTCCCATGCTCCTCTCGGCTACGAGAGTATATCAATATATCATCAAAGAAAATAATCACAAATGAGTCCAAATAAGGTCTGAACACTCGGTGCATCAACTCCATGAAAGCAACGGGAGCATTTCTCAGCCCAAATGACATCACCAAGAACTCATAATGCCCATAACGAGTGCGAAAGGCTGTCTTAGGGACATCAAACGCCCTGATCCTCAGCTGATGGTAACCAGACCTCAAGTCAATCTTGGAAAATATTGAAGCACCCTGAAGCTGGTCGAATAAATCATCAATCCTCGGCAAAGGATACTTATTCTTAATAGTAACCTTATTCAACTGTCGGTAGTTAATACACATACTCATCGATCCATCTTTCTTCTTGACAAACAATACTGGAGCACCCCAAGGAGAAACACTAGGCCTAATGAAGCCTTTATCCAACAAATCCTGCAACTGATCCTTCAACTCCTTCAACTCTGGCGGGGCCATACGATACGGCAGAATAGAAATAGGCTGGGTGCCCTGAGCTAACTCAATACAAAAATCAGTATCCCTTCGGGTGGCATACCCGGCAGGTCATCAGGGAATACCTCTGGAAACTCACGAACCACAGGTACAGACTCCAGGGAAGGAACCTCGGTGCTAGAATCACGAACATAGGCCAGATAGGCCAAACAACCCTTCTCGACCATGCGCGGAGCCTTCATATAAGAAATAACTCTACCAGAAGAATGACTAGGAGTTCCCTTCACTCCAAACAAGGCACCTCTGGCAAAGCCAAGGTCACTGTCTTGGCATGACAGCCCAGAATAGAATAATAGGGGGATAACCAATCCATCCCCAATATAACATCGAAGTCAACCATATCTAGAAGCAAAAGATCAACCTAAGTCTCCAGACCACCAATGACTACTAAGCAAGCGCGGTAGACTCGATCTACTACTATAGAATCACCCACCGGTGTGGACACATGCACAACAGTACTCAAGGAATCACGGGGCATACTCAAATAAGGGGCAAAATATAAAGACACATAGGAGAATGTATAACCTGGATCAAATAACACCGAAGCCTCTCGGCTATAAACTGAAACCGTACCTATAATAATTGCATCAAAAGCCTTAGCATCAGGCCTGGCAGGAAAAGCATAGCACCGGGGCTGAGCCCCTCCAACCTGATCATCTCTGGGTCGACCTACCGCGGCCTGACCTCTACCTCTCGTGGCATTTCCTCCACCTCTATGAGTCTGACCTCTACCTCTGGCACCCCGATCGCCACCCCTAGCTGGCTGAGGGGGTGGGGCTGCGCATGACGCGGGAACCATAGCACGGGAACCCTGATACTGAGATCCACCAGAACCTCGGGGGCAGAACCTAGTAATGTGCCCCACACCACCACAAGTGAAATATGACCTAGGCTGTTGAGAATGCTGTCCCTGAAACTGTCCCTGACGACCAGGATAACCGTTCTGGAAGCTCTGAAGCGCCGGTGCACTGATAGGAGTTGGTGGTGCACTACGGGATACCTGGAGTGATGACTGGAATGGTCTAGGAGGATGACCTCTGCCAAAAGAATCTCTGCCTCCAGATGAGGCACCACTGAATTGACCAGAATGGCAAGGTCTCTTGTCAGACCCCTGACCACTTCCTTGTGATAAGACCATCTCAATACGCCTGGCCACATTGGCCGCCTCCTGGAATGAAATATCAGTACCTGTCTCTCTGGCCATCGGGAGTCTAATAGGCTGAGCTAGACCCTAAATAAACCTCCTCACCCTCTCATGATCGGTGGGGAGAATCATGATATCATGTCGGGCCAAAGTGATGAACATGGTCTCGTACTGTGTAACAGTCATAGATCCCTGCTGGAGGCGCTCAAACTGCCTCCGAAGATCCTCCCTCTAAGTAACTGGTAGAAACTTCTCCAAGAACAACTCGGAGAACTGAGCCCAAGTCAATGGTGCAGACCTAGCTGGCCTGGTCAAGCAATAATCCTTCCACCAAGTCTTTGCGGTACCAGAAAGACGGAAGATAGCAAAATCAACTCCATTGGACTCCACGATGCCCAGGAGGATCGGGCTGCTGATCAGTAACTGAGGAAGCACATGTTCTCGCCATCTGCGAGAGAGTAGAATAGAAAATCAGTTAGCATTTAGAATTCAAACCGCACAACAGAGAAGGTGAAATGTGAAGTTATTTCTAACATTGTAGCCTCTGGGGGATAAGTACAGACGTCTCCATACCGATCCCTCAGACTCTACAATTTTGTCCGTGAATTGTGAGACCTAAGCAACTTAGGGATCTGATACCAACTTGTCATGACCCGAAATCCCACCTTCAGGCCGTGATGGCATCTAAAGATGATCCCGCTAGACAAGCCAACGTTACTCGTTATTCTGATTATTCCCCACCACAGCAACCGCGCTGCTAACTATCGCTTGGTCGGCTATGCAAACCTGGAATCTGCACAAAATGTGTAGAAGTGTAGTATGAGCATACCACAGCGGTGCCAATAAGTATCAAGGCTAACCTCGGTGAAGTAGTGACGAGGACTAATCAAGACATCAACTGCTCTATTAAAACAAACAGGAATAAATATAGAAAATGACGGAATATGACATCGGTACAAAGATCACACAATATAATTAACTACATAACAATGCAATGCGGGAGGAAAACAATAGTACATTGATGAAATATCATAATATTACACAGAAAAATGGACGGGGACACAGCCAAAAACCGAAACCCACAATATTGTAAGAACAAGTAATAACTCAGCATTGCGATAACCTCCACCCCTGGCCTTAGCCAACAACTCCAACAATTTAATCAAACCTTTGAATATAACCTTTCATCCACCAATTTATATTAAAGACCTTAAATATATTCGTTTCAAAATAGGAAATTTCTTTTGAAAAGTACCTCCTCCGAATACGTATATATTTACTTTACAGAAGGAAAGTCTTTAGATGTGATTTCTTCTAGATAGGCATTTTTAAAATATACTTTCCCAATAAATGTATTTCGAACTTAATTTCCGATAGAAAAAGTGCACGACATCACCCTTCGTGCTTTTACTCTCATCCTTCTCATAGGAATCGACAGATACGACACGTAAATTAAGCAAATTAAGCTTGTAAAAGACATGGGCAGTGCAACAACAATTGAGATAAAAGTCAAGTACAGGACAACAACAATAAGTCACACCAAATATGAAGTACAATAATAACAGCTCGAAGTAAAGGCACAATGTATACATGGGTAAACAGATATCACATCATAATGCATGTCCCTCATCCTCACCTGCACGAAAACACCCTTCGTGCCATGAACTCAGAAATAATATGGCACGGCATCACCCTTCTTGCATTAGCACTCAATCAAAACATCACGCATGACATCACCCTTCGTGCTTTTACTCTCAATAATACGACACGACATCACCCTTCGTGCTTTTAATTTCAATAACATGGCACACCATCAATATTTGTGTTTTTACTCTCAATAATATGGCACGACATCACCCTTCATGCTTTTAATTTTAATAACATGGCACGACATCAATCTTTGTATTTTTACTCTCAATAATATGGCACGACATCACCCTTCGTGCTTTACACCCTTTCTTCACATGATAATGAATATAAACAATGGGGCGACATCACCGTTCGTGCTTTTACACTCTTTCTCACCCAAACAAATGAAATGATAGCATTCAGACAAGGGAATCAACAGCATAAACAATAATAGAAACCATACTGTCCTGGAAAGGGAGTCAATGGTGGAAACAATATCATCAGCAACATGAACAATAATGAAAACCATACTGTCCCGGCAAGGGAGTCAACAATGGAAATATTATCATCAACAACATGAACAATAATAGAAATCATACTGTCCTGGCAAGGGAGTCAACAATGGAAAAAATATCATCAACAACATGGACAATAATAGAAACCATACTGTCCCGGCAAGGGAGTCAACAATGGAAACAATATCACCCCGGCAAGGGAAACAACTATAACCAATCTTGCTTAATTAATTAGCATCACGAAATAAATCCCAACTTGAATCAATGCTCCACAATAGAAAATACCAAGCGAGTCATCAACATGTATAATCATCAAGTTAAGGCTAAGTAGTGCTTAATGAAAGATCATATCAATCACAATATACGACCCACGGGCATGCTTGACACCAACATGTAATACTCCAATTACTATTAAACAATTATAGGGCAAGATTATGCTAATTCTAGTCAAATAGGCAGTTTATGAAAGAAGATATAGCACAACGGTAGAAAAGGTAAAGTCTTCAGTTAAGTCAATTAAGATCAAATAAGCAACAAAGAGAAACTAAGCAAGTAACTTCTTGTTTAAGTTGAAAGAGATGAACTAGCAATCAGAACTCTGATATAACAAATACAACTTCATACACAGGGAATATAAGGACCTAAGAATCCTAAAAGGCCAACCTATTTGCAAATAAGTCTGGGTACGCACTCGTCACCTAGTGTACACGGGCTACAATCAACATAGAAGACTCAATCCTAAGGGGTAGTTCCCCCACACAAGGTTAGGCAAGATACTTACCTCGAAGACGACAACCCAGTACTCTAAAATGAACTTCTCGGGCGAAAAGACCTCCGGGCGGCTCAAAATCCACTAAAACAACTTCAAAATACACATAAAATGTATAAGGAACTATTCCAAATAATAAAGTTTCAATCTTGACAAAAATATAAAAATCGACCCAAAAGTCAACCCCCCGGACCCGCACCTCGGAACCCATCAAATTTTAGAAAATCCAAAACCCTTTCCGATACGCGTTCAACCATACAAAATTTATCGAATTCCGATATCATTTGATCCCTCAAATCACGATTTTTCATTTTAGAAATTTTCTTTCAAAACCAACATTTTCTCAACTCAAAACACAAATTAAATGTTGAAAATAAAGATAAAATCATGAAATATATTTAATTCTACTTGAGGAACACTTACCTAATCGAATTGTGTGAAACCCACTCAAACATCGCCAAGAACCGAGCTCTAGAAGTCAAAATATGATAAAAATGGCTTAACCCTCGAATTTGGAATATATTCTGTCTGCCCAGATATTAGTTCAATGCGATCGCGGACGAGAAGATGCGAATGCATAGAAGGAAAAATTCCACTGTTCAAATTGTGCTATGCGATCGCGTAAAGAGTGAAGCGATCACATAGAAGGAAAAGTTTACCGAACAAAAAAAGGTTCTATGCGATCGCGAATGAAGTAACGCGATCGCATATAAGAAATTTACNGCGTGTCCAGGTTTGCGATCGCGGAGAAGGAAATTTTCTGCTGCCAAACATTGCACTGTGCGATCGCATTGAAGGAAAACTGGGGGAGGTCAAGAGCAACACTATGCGATCGCGACTACTACTATGCGATCGCATTGAAGGAAACCAGAAGAGAGGTTCAACCGTGGAAAATGAGGGAAAATTGACCCGAAGCCCATACGAAACGCATCCGAGGCCCCCGGGACCCCGTCTAAATACAAAAACAAGTCATATAACCTAACACGGACTCGCTCGAGGTCTCACATCACATAAAACAACGCAGAAACAATGAATCAAACAAAAAATAAAACTTATAAATTCTCAAATCTTCAAATATCAAAACTCGTGCCGAAACATATTAATTCAACCCGGAATGACGCCAAATTTTGCAGACAAGTCAAAAATAACACAACGGACCTATAGCCATTTCCGGAATTCCATTCCGAGCAAATCGAAATTTTATCTATCGGCCGAAATTCTAATTTTCGCCAAATTATCTCAAATTACTCTACAAACCTCCAAAACTAATTCCGGACGCGCGCTCAAGTCAAAAATCACCATACGAAGCTGTTGATATTATCCAAAACTCATTCCGAGGCCGTTTACTCAAAATTCAAACCTCCGGTCAATTTCCATCACTCAAGCTTAAAAAAAATAGAAATTTTCCTTCCAATTCGACTCCGGATCTGGTAACTGAATCCAACCACGCACGCAGGTAGATATACACAATGTGAAGCTGTTGAAGACCTTACGCCACCGAACAGAGCTTAAATTCTTAAAACGACTGGTCCGGTCATTACATCCTCCCCCTCTTAAAAACAACGTTCGTCTTCGAACGTGCCAAGATTCACCTCGAACTCATCCGATCACTGATTGCACACTTCCAACAGCGGGTGATACCACTTCACCCCAACCTACATAAGCCTGATGACGGCATCACAACTGCAATTTAGCCTTCCTATCACCACCGATAAGCCTCATACCTCAATTTTTCACCTTCTACTCATTTCCAAAAGACCCGATTCTAAATCCATATCCGACATTAGACTCAACCAGTTGCATTAACTCATGACTATACCCATAAGGTACGACCATATAATATAGCACATCACACAGGGGTTCAAAATAACACTTTTGATCACAATAGCTGCCCGAAATCAACTCAGCATTGGCAATTAGCCTCACATCTGAAAGAACTCTGTTTCCAAGAACGATAATATTGATAATGATGCAATAAAAACGAAGACCTCATTATTAGACACCTGAATCACCGAGCCACAACTAACACCACCGGGCACATACCCCGCAAGCTAAACTAAAGAAGCACATAATGAAATGACTGAATATGAAAATAGAAACATATAAAAGAACTATCAAACAAGACCACATGCACAACTCTCTATCAATACTGACTTACAAAAGCAATATAACAAGGAAGAAGCAAAGAATATGAACTAATCACAAGGATCCCATCCTGATAAAATTTCCAACGTGGTACTCAGCCCGGTCCAAACATATCGAATCACAAATATCACGAGGACCTCGCCCTCAGCTCTAAATCACTTACCGAGTATGTATCATACCAATAGAAATATCCGACACACTCACATCTCGATGGAGTATCAAATCACAGCCCGTAACCTAAAATACTTAGGAAAAATCACATAAATCTTGCCATGATGAACAACAAGGATTCACTTCTAGTCTCACCACTAACAATGATGAATAAAAAAACGATAGACACGACTACTACTCATATAATCTCCCCAACAGGAGAAAACACAAAAATAGAGTTCAAAGCATGAAACTCACTTATCATGAAAGCAACAAATAAGGGAAACTCGTCCCGACCAACAGAACTATAATGAAATACAAATAGTGCCCCTCTTTAACACCTCAAAACATACCCGGGATATAATATCAGGTATATGAAACACATCAATGGGTCGGGCCTCCCCCTCTTAGGCGCCCTCTACTCACCTGAATACCCTGCTATAACACACATGCTTGAATCCTGGAACAATCTCTCACCTGTGGCTAACATCTCCACGCTCAAAATAACCTCCCTACCGAAGTGGTTGTGGAAACTGTGCAGTACGAATACTCTGAGAACCCTGAGTACCTGAAACTCCATGAGAAGCTGATAATGCAAACTGAACTGGTTGACCCACAAAACCTCTACCGTGTTGTACCCTGCCTCCATAATAAGGACCAGCATATCTTTCCAGCCTACGAGGCCTCCTCACCTCTCTGCCCTCTCTCTCCTGACCTCGTCTGTTCTCCCTTTCATAGCCCCACGTGACATCTCTATCATAGTCCCGCCTGTTGTCTCTCTCATGATCCAGCATGCCCTCAACTCTGCGAGCAATCCCTACCACCTGCCGAAATGAGACATCCGACTATAACTCCCAAGCCATGCTAAACCGGATATCACGCCTAAGGCCCTAAATGAATCTACGAACACGCTCTCTAACTGTAGCAACAAAAACAGGTGCGTGTGTGGCCAACTCACTGAATCTTACGGCATACTCTGATACTGACATAGTGCCCTGACGCAGCCGCTCAAACTCCGTGCGCCAGGCATCTCGGAGGGACTGAGGTATAAACTCGCTCAAGAACATCTCTGAAAACTGACCCCATGTAAGTGAAGTTGACTCGGCCGGGCTACCCAACTCATATGCCCGCTATCACTGATAAGCCGCTCCCCTGAACTGAAATGTAACGAAAGCAACCCTGCTCGTCTCCAAAATACCCATAGTACGAAAAATGTAGTGGCACTCCTCCAGAAAACACTGGGCATCATCTGTCGCCAATCCACTGAAAGATAGGAGGGTGGTACTTCCTGTACCTCTCAAGTCCAAGGTGTTCTTCCTTCGATGTTGCTGCCCTAACCACGGCTGAACTGAAACCACATGTTGTGCTTCCATGACAACTGGAACCTGACCAACATGGTCTCGCTGCTCTTGAGTGTAGACGGTGGGAGTCTGAACACCTCCCCTGATCTGTGAAGTAGCTGGTGCACTAGAATCAAACCCGCCTGAGTCAATGTACCAATTATACTCAAAAACTGTGCCCAGATAATCTGACGTTCGGGGTATCAATAGGAACCTCCAGTATCTGTCCCCCAACTGGAATTACTGGCAGCTCCTCAACGGCTGCTTTAGTAGGTGCTCTAACTGTGGCACGTGCTTCTTTTTGACCTCTACTTCTGCCCATAGCGACCTCTGCTCCGGAGGTAATATTATCAGGAACCGCATCTCGTGTCCTCACCATCAGTGAGAAAATGGAACAGTAGTTTCAAACTTCAAGATCAATGAACTCGCACGATAGGAATGAAGGAAGTGAAATTGTCCTAATAGTTTCGTAGCCTCTCGAAGATAAGTACAGACGTCTATGTACCGATCCGCAAGACTCTACTAAACTCGCTTATGACTTGTAGCACCTATGAACCTAGAGCTCTCATACCAACATGTCACGACCCAAATTTCCCTCTGTTGGGTATCATGATGGCACCTAGTCCTAAGGACTAGGTAAGCCTAATATTCACGGAATAAAAACATTAATAAATTAAATCTAATATTTTTCTAAAATAAATAATTCTTTATACATTTCATATTCCCCAAACCCGGTAGTACAAGTCATAAGCTTTAACGAATTTACTCAAAAATCCTTAAACTTCCACTGTTCGGACTGAATACAATAATGTATGAATAGTAAATACAAGAAGGTGACTCCGAAACCGCGAACGCTGAAGCGGTTTTACTTCGAGTCTCCACCACAGCAACCGCGCTGCTAACTATCGGCCGACCAACTATGCAAAACCTGCAATCTGCACAAAATGTGCAGAAGTGTCGTATGAGTACACCACATCGGTGCCCAGTAGTATCAAGGCTAACCTCGGTGAAGTAGTGACGAGGATTAGTCAAGACACCTACTGGTCTATTAAAACAAACAGGAATAAATATAGAAAATGACGAAATATGACATTTGTACAAAGATCACACAATATAATTAACTACATAACAATGTAATGCGGGAGGAAAACAATAGTAAATCGATGAAATATCATAATATTACAAAGAAAAATGGACAGGAACACAGCCAAAAACCATAACCCACAATACAGTAAGAACAAGTAATAACTCAGCACTGCGATAACCTCCACCTCTGACCTTATCACACAACTCCAACAATTTAATCAAACTTTTGAATATAACCTTTCATCCACCAGTTTATTTTAAAGACCTTAAATATATTCGCTTCAAAATAGGAAATTTCTTTGGAAAAGTACCTCCTTCGAATACGTATATATATACTTTACAGAAGGAAAGTCTTTAGATGTGCTTTCTTCAAGATAAGCGTTTTTAAAATATACTTTCCCAACAAATGTATTTTGAATTTAATTTCCGATAAAACAAGTGCACGGCATCACCCTGCGTGCTTTTAATCTCGTCCTTCTCAAAGGAATCGACAGACACGACACGTAAATTAAAAAAATTAAGCGTGTAAAAGACATGGACAGTGCAACAACAATTGAGATAAAAGTCAAGTACATGACAACAATAGTAAGTCACACCAAATGTGTAAGTACAATAATAACAGCTCGAAGTAAAGGCACAATGTGTACACTGGGAAACATATATCACATCATAATGCATGTCCCTCATCCTCACCTGCAACAAAACACCCTTCGTGCCATGAACTCACAATAATATGGCACGGCATCACCCTTCGTGCATTAGCACTCAATCACAATATCACGCACGACATCACCCTTCGTGCTTTTACTCTCAATAATACGGTACGACATAAACCTTCGTGCTTTTAATTTCAATAACATGGCACGACATCAACCTTCGTGGTTTTACTCTAAATATAATGGCACGACATCACTCTTCGTGCTTTTAATTTCAATAACATGGCACGAAATCAACCTTCGTGCTTTTACTCTCAATAATATGGCACGACATCACCCTTCGTGCTTTACACTCTTTCCTCACATGCTAATGAATATAAACAATGGCACGACATTACCCTTCGTGCTTTTACACTCTTTCTCACCCAAATAAATGAAATGATAGCATTCAGACAAGGGAATCAACAACATAAACAATAATAGAAACCACACTATCCCGGCAAGGGAGTCAACGATGGAAACAATATCATCAGCAACATGAACCATAATGGAAACCATACTGTCCTGGCAAGGGAGTCAACAATGGAAACAATATTATCAATAGCATGAACAATAATAGAAATCATACTGTCCCGGCAAGGGAGTCAACAATGGAAACAATATCTTCTACAGCATGAACAATAATAGAAACCATACTGTCCCAACAAGGGAGTCAACAATGTAAACAATATCATCTCGGCAAGGGAAACACCTATAACCAATCTTGCTTAATTTATTAGCTTCACGAAATAAATCCCAATTTGAATCAATGCTCCGCAATAGAGAATGCCAAGAGAATCATCAACATGTATAATCATCAAGTTAAGGCTAAGTATTGCTAAATGAAAGATCATATCGATAACAATATACGACCCACGGGCATGCTTGACACCAACATGTAATACTCCAATTACTATTAAACAATTATAAGGCGAGATTATGCTAATTCTAGTCAAATAGGCAGTTTATGAAGGAAGATATAGCACGACGGTAGAAAAGGTAAAGTCTTCACTTAAGTCAATTAAGATCAAATAAGCAACAAAGGGAAACTAAGCAAGTAATTTCTAGTTTAAGTTGAAAGAGATGAACTAGAAATCAGAACTCAGATATAACAAATACAACTTCTTACACAGGGAATATAAGGACCTAAGAATCCTAAAAGGCCAACCTATTTGCAAATAAGTCCGAGTACGCACTCGTCACCTCGCGTACACGGGATACAATCAACATAGAAGACTCAATCCTAAGGGGTAGTTCCCCCACACAAGGTTAGGCAAGATACTTACCTCGAAGACGACAACCCGGTACTCTAAAATGAACTTCTCAGGTGAAAAGACCTCCGAACGGCTCAAAATCAACTAAAACAACTTCAAAATACACATAAAACGTATAAGGAACTATTCTGAACAATAGAGTTTCAATCTTTACAACAATATAAAAATCGACCCAAAAGTCGACCCCCCCCCGCACCTCAGAACTCGTCAAATTTTACAAAATCCAAATACCCATTCCGATACGAGTTCAACCACACAAAATTTAACGAATTCCGATATAATTTGATCCTCAAATCACGATTTTTCATTTTAGAAATTTTCTTTGAAAACCAACATTTTCTCAACTCAAAACACAAATTAAATGATGAAAATAAAGATAAAATCATGGAATATATTTAATTCTAGTTGAGGAACACTTACCCAATCGAATTGCGTGAAAAACGCCTCAAAATTCGCCAAGAACCGAGCTTTAAAAGTCAAAATATGATAAAAATGGCTCAACCCTCGAATTTGGAATATATTCTGTCTGCCCAGGTATTTGTTCAATGCGATCGCGGACGAGAAGATGCGATCGCATAGAAGGAAAAATGCCACTGGTAAAATTGTGCTATGCGATCGCGTAAAGAGTGAAGCGATCGCATAGAAGGAAAATTTTACTGACCGAAAAAAAAGGTTCTATGCGATCGCGAATGAACGTGATCACATATAATAAATTTTCTGCTGCCAAGCGTTGCACTATGCGATCATGAGGCATGGGATGCGATCACATTGAAGGAAAACTGGGGGGGTGGGGGGTCAAAAGCAACACTATGCGATCGCGACTACTGCTATGCGATCGCATTGAAGGAAACCAGAAGACAGGTTCAGTAGTAGAAAATGAGGGAAAATTGACCCGAAGCCCATCCAAAACGCACCAGAGTCCCCCAGGACCCCGTCTAAACACACAAGCAAGTCATATAACCTAACACAAACTTGCTCGAGGTCTCATATAACATAAAACAATGCCGAAACGATGAATCAAATCAAAAATCAAACTTATAAATTCTCAAATCTTCAAATATCAAAACTCGTGCCGAAACATATTAATTCACCCCGGAATAACACCAAATTTTGCAGACAAGTTACAAATAACACAACGGACCTACATCCATTCCCGGATTTCCAATATCAAAATTTTACCTATCGGCCGAAATCGTCGAAATTCTAATTTTTGCCAAATTATCTCAAATTACTCTACGAACCTCCAAAACCAATTCCAGACGCGTGCCCAAGTCCAAAATCACCATACGAAACTGTTGATATTAACCAAAACTCATTCCGAGGCCGTTTACTCAAAAGTCAAACCTCCGGTCAACTTCCATCACTTAAGCTTAAAAAAATGGAAATTTTCCTTCCAATTGGACTCTGGATTATCTAGTGACTGAATCCAACCACGCATGCAGGTCGATATAAACAATTTGAAGCTGTTCAAGACCTTACGCCACCGAACGGAGCTTAAATTCTCAAAACGACTGGTCGGGTCATTACATCCTCCCCCTCTTAAAAACAACGTTCGTCCTCGAACGTGCCAAGATTCACCTCGAACTCATCCGATCACTGATTGCACACTTCTAATAGCGGGTGATCCCACTTCAACCCAACCTACATAAGCCTGATGACGCCATCACAACTGCAATTTAGCCTCCCTATCACCACCGATAAGCCTCATACCTCAATTTCTCACCTTCTACTCATTTCCAAAAGACTCGATTCTAAATCCATATCCGGCATTAGCCTCAACCAGTTGCATTAACTCATAACTATACCCATAAGGTACGACCACACAATAAAGCACATCACACATGGGCTCAAAATAACAGTATTGATCAAAATAGCTGCCCGAAATCAACTCAACATTGGCAATTAGCCTCACATTTGTAAGAACTCTGTTTCCAAGCCCCATAATACTGATAATGATGCAATAAACGCAAAGAACTCATTATTAGACACCCAAATCACAAGGATCCCATCCTGATAAAATTTCCAGCGCGGTACTCAGCCCAGTCCAAACATATCGAATCAAAAATATCACGAGGACCTCGCCCTCAGCTATAAATCACTTACCGAGTATGTATCATACCAATAGAAATCTCCCACTAACTCACATCTCTATGGAGTATAAAATCACAGCCCGTAACCTAGAATACTTAGGAAAAATCACATAAAGCTTGCCATGATGAACAACAAGGATTCACTTTTAGTCTCACCACTAACAATAATGAATAAAACAACGATAGACACGGGCTAATACTCGTAGAATCTCCCCAACAGGAGCAAACACAAAAATAGAGTGCAAAGCATGAAACTCACTTAACATTAAAGCAATAAATAAGGGAAACTCGTCCCGACCAATAGAACTATAATAAAATACAAATGGTGCGCCTCTTTAACACCTCAAAACATACCTGGGAGATAATATCGAGCACAACGGTCTCTAATTTACTATATGAAACACATCAATTGATCGGGCCTCCCCCTCTTAGGCGTCCTCTACTCACCTGAATACCCTGCTATAACAGACCTGCCTGAATCCTGGAATAGTCTTTCACCCTGTGGCTAACATCTCCACGCCCAAAACATCCTCTCTGCCGACGTGGCTGTGAAAACTGTGCAGTACGAGTACTCTGACCCCTGAGTTCCTGAAACTCCATGCGAAGCCGATAATGTAAACTAAACTGGCTGACCCGCAAAACCTCTACCGTGTCGTACCCTGCCTCTATAATAAGGACCAGTAGATCTCTCTGGCCTACGAGGCTTCCTCACCTCTCTTACCTCTCTCTCCTGACCTCGTCTGTCCTACCTCTCATAGCCCCGCGTAACATCTCTATCATAGTGATGCGAGACTAAATTGCATAGTTTAACATGTGATATACCTTACATTTTATGAGAATTAATGATAGAATTACACTTGTTATGTGCTTAATGGAGTTTATTTCATGTGTAGGTGAATTGGAAATGAAAACGGAGCTAAAGGGATGCAAATACGTCAAAAATATGCAAAAGGAGACGCCCGGGCGATAGCCGGGCGTTTGCCTCATGAAGCCTGGCCCCCTGGCGTTAGGGGGGTGTTACAGCCATAACGCCAGGCCCCCCCTGGAGTTAGGGGGGTGTCAGAGCCATAACGCCTGGCCCCCCCTGGCGTTAGGGGGGCGTTAGAGCCCAAACGCCAGGGGTCTCTAGTGTCGCCCAAGTCCGAGTTTGACGAGTTTAAGTGTTTCCCAAGTGAAATAGAAGTCTCCTACACGGTTAGGGTTCGCCCTAAACCTATAAATAGACTCCTAAAACACAAATAAGAGAGGATTTTCGTGGATTAACAGTAGA